>KN549582.1:82964-93090 GCA_000797555.1 Oesophagostomum dentatum | reverse complement strand
CGTAATTCAAAAAAGTGCCCAATATTTTGTAATTGCGGCAATTTGAGGTAATCAGAGCTATCAGTGGAAATTTTAGGTGTTGTTTTTAATGACCAATTATAGACTTTTTAATATGGAAGTTATTGACTTTTTAGTAATAAAACTGGAATTAAAACCATTCAAATTCCAGCTTAACGATTGCTTTGAAGAAAGTTTTTAAGGTGAATTTCGAATTAGTTGTTTGTTATGTAGGGAACCCACACACCAAAGAGCTACTGTAGCTCGCAAAAAAAACTATTTCTTGGGTGAAAAGTATTTAAGCTCATAGCCTTTTGTAGTAACCTCTTCTTCGAGCTCAATCAGCCTATTATATGGCGCAATACGACTTCCTCATGTCGACGGACTAAGCGATCATTCATTCACGAATATCAAACAAACTCATAAGAAAAAGATTTAACTCATCATAACAAGATCCTGTTTTCCATCCGCTTTTTATAAACGATTAGAGGCTGTTATTCTAGGATTCTGCTGTCCTTTTACTAGCCTTCAGTCTACGTGAGACATCCGCTTACACATATGCCAATATTTAGTCTTAATAAAAGTCACACTTCAAGAAATTGAAATTGTTGTTGTTTGTTATTATGTTAAAATGTTTAAATTATTCAGGGTAGTTTTACCAGAAAGCTAGTGATCCGTACGCTAGGCCTTCACTATATTCATATCCCGTCTGATGGGATCAGAAACGAAAACTTGGTCTTCCATACTTTAAGAAAGTCAACGACTTGTCGTTTTTCCGCAAGATAATTCATTACAAAACACGACTGAATGTGCGAGATTTTGTAACAACTAGAACATTAAAACTTGGAGATACCTCCAATATTTTTTCAAATAAGCCTTATGATTGTGTAGTAAAAGGAACAAAATGATATGATTTGATATTATCATGGGCCTTAAAATACTTTGAGAAGAAGTTAACCTGAAATTCTCTGATTTTTGAATATTCCGTCCATCCTCTGAACAAAGTGACTATATTATATTAATATTGGCTTGCCAAAATCCGCTCATCTTCCCCCAAATTGCTCCATAACTCCTTTTTTGATGAGTAGCTAGGTTTCCTAAATAGATAACGTGCTAGGTTACTAGAAGCTCAGGATTCTAAAGCGTTAAGTACAGATCAAAAATATCTAGCCGATTCAGAATCTGGTAAACTCTAAACATTCTTCTCTATTGTGCCATTTTTTGTGCAAGAATATCTGGTCATGGGTATGTCCCACCTCATTCAGTTACATTGATATTGGTCTGAATAGATAATAAATTCCCGACCGAGTAACGGCTCCGGTGATTTTACGAGTTCAGCGAAATTCGAGCCTATACGATTTCTTACCTTCTAAGCTAAAGGCGCAACAGTTTTCCTGCTTATGTTTTTTTCTTTATCTGCCACTAGCGCTTTGGGCCATAAAGAAGAAGAAACAAAGCTAGTGTATTTCATAACTACGTAGACCTTTAAAGTGCATCCTGTTCCGTACTATTCAAATACTTCCATCTTTAGAAACAGAGAATTGTTTTTTATAGACGAAGAGCTATTGAAGCAAGGGCGTCAAACGTGGGAGGAGTAGGCGGGTGTGGGTAACCAGAGATAATTAATACAATAACGCTACCCACGTACTCCGAAGAAAAGCCATTTGGCGAAGACATTCTATTAAAAAGATGATTTTTGAAAGTAACGGACAATAAAATGCTCTCCAATGCAATTATACACTGCACTTTTTGTGTAGATCAAGAACTTCCGTGTACATTCTCTCTGTTAACAGCCACCAGATATAGCGCAAACGCTAACATTTCCAGCGAAAACTAACTATATATTAGATTGTTGAAGAAAAGAAAGCGTTATTTCCTAGTCAGTGGTAATATATAAATCATGTTCAGCCCTCTGCTCGTTTTCGACGAGCAAGATGTGTGCCAGATTGAATCGAACGGTCATACCGGTTTCTAATGTGAGGCAACTCCCTCCTTTGATGTCTGCTTTATGTGCTACGCCGTCAATACATCGATACTGACCGACTGATAACGTCTGTCAGAGAACACTGATACATTCCAAGGCACTTCTGTACTTGGAACCTCTTAATTTTACGCCCTATTCTTTTTCCCCATAGTCTTGTTCTTTCTAAATTTTTACTTTTTTATTTATTACCTTTGTTTATCTCTTCGCATATTTGTTTAATTGGAATTTGTTAACAGAATAGAGATGAAGCGGAAATATAGGTACAAAGGTTCTAGAGAAATGACTAACTGTACGTTTGTGCACTAAAGATAAAATGACCGGAAGAAGTTACATTAGACATTCGTAAAAAGCTATATTAGATTTGTATTAGGCTTTTTTGTCGCACAGGTTAATGTAAAGAAACTCTTATTTGCGCTATGTTTAGTCTTCTATGCCTTCGTTAGAAGCCTACAGATAGATCAAATCACCTGGAAATAGCGCAAAGAAGTGTCAAAAAATCGCGATACATTTTATAGAACTGGCATCATTCATAGTAAGCATGTTCTATATAATCGAAACAGCTGTTGGCGGGCGCATATTTACAGGTCTGAGCTGTCCAACAATACTTTTGCCGGTCTTTTTCTCTTGAGGCAACCGCATCCATTGAAAGTTACAATCATCGTTTAGTCATTCGACGCATAGCAGTGAAAGTACGCTACTGGTTGTGGCTTTGCTCTTTATGCGAGCATCGAAGTTATGCGAACTAAGAATATCATTAAAATAGCGTTCCTCTCAGAGCGTGATTGGAATCGTTTTTGCTTTCATTAGAATGCTTCCTGACTCTTTCTGTACACTGAGTTGTAGCCGTCACAATAGTTGAGTTGTAAATATGCTTTTAGGTATCGTTCTTAAACACTTTAGACAATTCTCTATCCCTTCCCCCACTTAAAGTGAGAGCGTATTTACTTCAAGTAATTTCTGGCTCCATACCTGATTCCCAACATTGATTTTTAAGAATATGAGCTAAAGAGGGGGTTGTTCTTCTCCGGCTTCCGCGATTTTTTCGTACGGGTACAGATACAGGAAATGCTGATATTTTTCCCTGATTAGCCTCTTAGTGAATTAAAAGACTGGTATAGCCCTTTTTAGACGTCTATACTAACGAACTGGTCAGTAAAGGAACGCCTTGAAAAACTTTTCGTGTAGTCGAAGTAATGAACAACATGAACAAGTAATATTTTTAGCTGCAAAATATCTTATATTTATCTGCGTACTACCGGAGACCACTTACAATGGTACGGACAGATGAAGAATTGTGCTTACGACGATCTGCTTAATAAATTAAGTAAACGATAACCACTATCGGGCCAGTATATGAGGCCCACATATTGAGGCAGTATATGAAAGATCGGTGACGTCTTTTTGAGAGGAAACTTTACCGTTTCCGATTGGTTCTTCAGTAGCCGCTGCTCCGCTTCATTTGCGGAGGGCTGATCAAATCCGGTCAAACACGTGTCTGGCCTGCACACCATCCATTCCAACCAGTGTCTCCCTAAGAACTTCACCTGCTATGGGTAAGGAAAATTCACTTAGACTGAGCACATGTTGGGCCCGACGTGAGAGGCAGTACTCTGATAAGGGCGACTATAGCTATATTCCACACTGATATTACGAATAAAACACATATAAGAAAGGGATTATGGTGTCCATCAATTCTGGGGAGCGTTCCAACAAAGAAAATCTGTGGATCCTTCCTAGTTCTAATCCATTTTCGACTGGTTACATCGCTAATTTGCACCATCGGAAATCGCCTCTAGTGGTACGAACAGATAAGGAATAGTGCTTACGAGGATGTACTTAGAAAATTACCTACGCGGTAATGGCTCAGCAAACAGTGTCTTCATATATACATTGTTGAGGATAGGAGATTGGGCAACAGAGAAAAACTCTGCAGAAGTTTATTTCGTCGCGTAGTACACACTTTTCTGGGTACGCATGCGCCATTTTTGTTATAATAAATTTCTGATTATTGACAACTGTCAGTCGTTTTACGGATGCTATGCTTCGAACGTAGTGTGTCTTCAGCCTTACATTTCTGCAGGAACATTCTAAAACTGTTGTAGGTGTATTCGTTCTTCCAGGCCGTGAGGCGAAAAATAGGCCCGAGGTTCATACTGCAGTTATGGCTACTTCGCATGCCAATGATCTACCTGAACCCCCTGGTAGGTTGTTTCTTTTTTCATCAAACTGAAAAATGTATCTCATGCATTATCACCGTATGTGTCTCATATAGCATTATGCTCACTTCACTCGGCTCGATTCCACATTCTTTTGCTCCTTGTCACTGTAACATTCACAACTGGGCTCGTCCGTGGAAGCATTGGTCCAATCATTGTCTGTATGCTAGCGAGGTAAGTGAATTTTCTAAATGTTCACGAGCAAATATCTTTCGCTTGTAGAGTAGAACAGTCCGCACTGGGCTCGAGCAGAGACGGTCGAGCACCGCCATCATGGCGAGAAATTCTCTTCAACCACGTAAGTTTAAGCAGTTTTGGACTTAGAACCAAATCTGGCTGTCTCTGTGTGCAACGAAACTGGTGCAGGACCATTTTTCATGGTGTTAGGGTTTTGCGCGTCCAGATCCAGATGGAGAAATTTGAACCGTTGGTTGGATAGCCGCGTAATCTTTACCTCGGAAAAGTTTAGACTTTTGAAGACGACGGAAAGCTGAAACCTCTGTTCTAAATGAAGCTTCTGCAATACCCACCTCGTAGATATACCAGATCTAATCAACAGGCATATATGATTAGGTTTGAATATGAAAACATACGGAGCTCTCGGATCACTTTGAAGGGTATATAGCAATTTACAATATCATCAGCTTCGCACGCGGCGGAGCTAATTTCCCTTCTAATTTAGCTGTTATCGTCCGAAAGCTTTCTGAGCGGTTACAAATTACAGTAATTAATCGATTGCGAAATTTGCAAGATTAGACTTGGAAAGATGGCCAAATGTCCAATTTTTCGTTTTTCTTCAAGCTTTGAGAAAACATCTTTCACATTTGCAATTTTTTTGTAAAACTCGGCAGTTCTACGCTTTTTGCTATGGCCATGCCTAATATTGGCGCCAAAAACTATGAAGTGACTGCATTAATCCATCCTTTCTGTAAGGTATGCTGCATTTCCCACTATTTTATTAGTTGATGTGAATCGGGAGCTTCGATGAGCTTGAATCCTGTGAGGCTGGATAAGTACAAGTCATGACCATAAATTCTTATACAATAATCGCAGCAGTCAAAAGGAAATGGTATTAATCTAATTCGTTTCTAATACTTCGGAATGAGGAAGCTCAGTTTTTTTTAGTTTGCACGAAACACCTTGTTCGTAATTCTAATATATGTATAGCGATGCAGGCGAACTATCCAATAACCTAGGTACTCTATAAAAGAACGACTTATGAAGCAGGGCGGAACAAAAAAGCCAAACCTCGGCAGGCAAATATTCAAGCTAAATCTATGATAATTGATCGGCGAAGGATTCAAAAATGAGAAAACTTCAGAGACTTCTGTGTGAATTCTTTCAGAACCCACAATTATGTTAGCGTCTCGTAGCTATGGTATAGAATTTAACGACCGAATTTGTTCGACAGTACTTTATAAGAAGGGAGCAATTATGCGTGGTTAGTTTGTCAATTAACCGACTAGCTTGTCTCCTGAGATAGAAAAGTGGACACATCGATGGGTCCGAAAAAGCGTTTATAAGTGCAAAAACGTGACTTCTGTCTTGCTCCAAGAAAATGGTCCACATACTAGTTGTGGTTATCTATTCAACTAATCTTTTTTAAACAAACAAGTTGTAAGCGGCCCGACGGGCATGCAAAACGGTGGAGACAGGAGTGTTCTTAAGTAGGCGTATAGGAGAAATAATATCGTCGAAAGCGAGTGCAGACGAACGTCTCCCGAGTGGTATATGACATCAATAATATGCATATCCTTGGTTTTTATTATTTTAGGGGAAATTTATATGATGCATTCTTCTTCGTATTTTCAAAAAAGAGATTGTCCTAGCCTTTTTACACGCATGCTTCAATTCCTTGCCCTAATAATCTTATTAAGTTGAGGATTTATATGGGACCCCACTGTCTAATAAGCAACAATCATATGTCCACTCTAGTTACTACTGTGGTGGGATTTTCGGTGTCATCGTCTCATACGTACTGATACGAAGGTACTGAAATAATGTTCACTTCCTCCAGAATTTAAGTTCGTTTATTATTTTAGATTTGGAGCGAGAAGGACGCTATTTTTCGGTCTATTGACCAGTGCGCTCGGATCTATTGCAATGCCTCTCCTAGTAGTCATGATACCGTATTATTCAATATTATTTCTGCGATTGATCATGGGGATTGGAAGTGGTTTGTCAAACACTCGTAGATACTAAATGGAAATTGTCGAAAGGAACTCAGACAGCTTTAATAAATTCGCATTCAGTTTCCTTAAGTTTTGGCGAAGACTGCGACGGAATAACTTGGTTTTTCACAGAAGTAGTTATTGAAAGGAACTAAAAGTGTTTTCTTCAGGGCTTGTAATGCCATGCAGCGTCTCTATTGTTAGGAAATGGTTTCGCTCGAATGAGAAGGAAAATGGCTATTATCGCTCTTCTCGTAAGTAAGTGGTTGTTTTGGAATTCCGCAAACCATATGTTATGAGTTGCCTTGATTTTTACGTTCTCTTGAAAGAAAAGTGAACCAAGACTTCGGTAGAGGTTCCTTGGTTCAGATTTGTGCCTCATCATTTTATGTAAAGTTTAGGTATCGTTTAACTCACGAATAGCTTTAAATTTAACCTTCGCCGCTACGCTTGGCGTGATTGAAATTTCCGACTTCCAAAACAAAGGAGCCATACCGCTACCAGCAGTGTTGACTCGTGGTGCCGATATCACCTAGAAACTGCTCTCTTGTAGCATTCAAAAGGACTAAAAGAATTCTCTGGAATTAGAATGCTTTTTTTCAATTCAAGAATTGCGTATATTCGAACAGAAAACTTGTCGTGAATGTAACTTGACATTTCGTTTCCACGCCTCTATAAATCACATTTTCAGGTAATCATATAGGTACTGCTGGTTCAATGTTAATCACATCGTTATTGTGTAGGATCAATGTATTTGGTGGCTGGACCATAGCAGCAGTTTTGTACGGTAGGAATCAGGCTATGGAATAGATATAAACCAAAGAATTGTTTTCGATGGTTGAGTTTACTAGGTGTTGCTGGATTTTCACTTGCGGTTATTTGGGAGACGCGAGCAGCTGATAAACCCAGGCACTCAAACTACGTGACCGCAACAGAGCTGGAGTACCTAAGAGGCAGAAGGATAAGAAAAACTATGCTTAGCTCAAGCGAACTGCGAACACCGTTCAAGAAGGTCTCATAAGAAGTCTCAAAGTCTCTTCTATTCTTTGCCTTCCTTTCAGTTTTTTCGGCTATACTGAGAGCTGTGATATTGCTAAATGGGGTTACTTCATTTGCGTTATAATTGTTAGATTAATTTTTGCAGATCATCTTTTCTCCATGTGTTATAGCTGCATGCTCTAGCTCCTATACGTATTCTTTCATTATGTCCTCCACTCTGGCCTACTTACCAGTCTTCAACTACCAAATATTAGGGCTAGGTCCATTATCGGTATGTATATGTTATGGGGATTACAAAATTGTGACCAAATAATCACAAGGTCCACCAGGACCGTACTGCCTCCCGCACAGTTCTGCATAAATAACTTTTTGTAGAGAAGAAGAACTTTAGTGTGGCCTCCCTTACGTGCAACAGTGAGAAAGCATCCCATGGTTATCGTCAGTCTTTCCAGAATTCAGTTGCCTCAACACTGCCATTTCTCGCTCATGCTTGCGTAATCTCAGCTCTCTACGCTTCAGTAATGTTTTTGAAGAACCGTGGCATATCAGCTACAACGACAGTGAAAGCTTTCTCTTGTATAGGTGAGTCTTCCTTAAAATTATTTTCAACTTTGTACAAACGCGAATTCTTTTAGGGACATCTGGATTGTCTTTATGCCTCATTGTACTACTAATTACTAATATTAGTCAAGCTGTTTTACTGACGCTTGTTCAGAGCATTGGGTTGGGACTTCTCTCTTTTATATCGCTCTCCTGCACTTTATGCGCAACAACGGTGGCGCCACAGGTAACTTAACCCTAGCCTCCTAGTGACGATAAATTGTGAAATCTTTTTCGTTCTGAAAAAAAAATCCCCGTACAAATGTTGATCTAAGCCTTTCGTGTCCCGACGAAAACGAAGACTGTGTAGAGCGGCAAACGGTTATCACGCGCGACATGGAACCCGATAAAAGTGAGGCGGATATACAGGCCATTTTACTATAGAAAGAATATCTCTGTCTTGCACTGCTGCGGCCTTATGGCCGCTCTTGGATTAGTGGAAGACATATATTAGGTTACGGAAAGTTTTCGCGGGTTTTGAAACATTACGTTTTACGATAAAAGAACACATTAAACAATGAATCCTCATCACGTCCTACCACTTATCGCAACTCTTCTGGTGTTCAGTATAGAACTGTTCCGGCTTCGACTTAAAAAGTTGTTTGACCAGTGATCCATGTCATCCTCATCATTGAACCCTTTTCCATGCAAAGGAAAGCGACAGGAAGAGGTGGTGGTCTGTTGGCACGGGGTTCGCGCTTTTTGATGGGTAAGGCAGCACTTCCTTCCCAAAACCGAGTAGCTTCTGGGGAGCCACTCATGCTTTGTGTGTGTGAAAGAGCGTCATCGCGCAGAAATCGCGTCGTGCAATGATTCGAGCTTTTCTACGATTCTGGCTGTCAATCTATCCATACAGGTCTACCGCAAGGGTAGCGTTGTGGTACAGCAGCTCGTAATAAATGACGCTGCTGCAATCCCACCAAACACATACCTTCCCCTTCAGCAGACAGAAGCCTGTTTTCGGCTGCGGTTTAGGCTAATCACCCTTGTCGGCGGCGCTTGGTGTTGACGCACAATCTCCACTGTTCGTATCCTGCGATGAGCCAATCGTCCATATCTGTACAAAGCAATTCAATATTCCTTATGCATGTCGCTGGCGATGGCGTTTGGCTGGGTCCTGGGTAACCACCGTGCAGTTTGCACATCCTGCCTAAGTGATGTAAGTGATCGACGATGGAAGTGATGTGAACGCCCAAGACTTGCATCAATCCATGCGTAGCTTGCTGTGAGTTTGCTTCCATCTCCTGGCGTAATCGATCATTACCGACTTCGGATGTACATCCCTAGCGGGCGAAATCTTATGTGCTAAGATCGCCAGGCGGGAAGGCATTTGAACCAACCTCGTGCAACACATTTGGACATCATAGGTCCCCAAATGCAGAGTTAATGCGATAACTTGATACGGCTACTGATTCACCAGATTTGAAGTCGCACATAAAAGGCCACGAACGTACTGTTTTGGAAGTTTCACCATGTTTTAAGAGGTTATCCAGGAGCTTACAGTTGGTGATAATAATGGCTTGCACACACGTAGTTTCTTTGCATGTGCACAAGGCAAGTGGTTGCAAAGCTGTGTGTAGTTGAAAATTCCACCTTTGTAAACGGCGAGAACTTTCCACGCGACCTAATACAGACGCTTGAATAGCCTGCAGTCCAATTAATCGTATGCACTACATGCGAATTACACATAATTTTTATCCTCGCCGCGATATAGCAGTGCTCTAACTTGTCTATAAGCAAATGGTAATTTACCTTACACTTTCTTCTCTTCAGTTCACCATTTTTGTCTTCTCGTACATGGAGGTATACGCTCAACTGGCTGGCATCTTTTCGCCAGTTGTTATGCAAATGCTATCAATAAAGGTAAGTGTTCAACACTAACTTACTGCATGTAGAATATCCTACTGTGAATTGAAGCGTCCATTGTGACGCATCTAAATATGTTAACTGTTTATTTCCTCACTAGTAGTTAAGAGCTGGTGACCAATTTATGTCATAAGTTCAGCAGGCTGAAACATGAAGAGATATGCGTATGTGAAGAATTGAACAGAAAGATATTAGCGCTCTCGACGCCTTCCCGCCGTATGTGTGCCACTATACTTACTATCGTACACACTTCGGCAAATTTTATTTTTATCTGCATCGTTTCGAGGTGGTAA
>KN549581.1:49733-61500 GCA_000797555.1 Oesophagostomum dentatum | reverse complement strand
ATGGTAAAAGATTGTAATCGGGGCGAAAGGGGGGGTAAAAACCGGGTAATTCCCGGGCACCCTCATAATTCATCCAAATTTTTTTCCCAATCAGTCTTTTATTCTTTTGTGGTCTACTGGCCATCTCTAACCCACCGTAAAATTTTCGACGCCCTATGATCACTCTTGGCGAAATTGTAGGATTCGAAATTGACTACTTTCACTTCCAGGATCGTATTCCAGAGATAAAGTGACGGAACTGGGTGCTACTGCATTATTGCAAACTAGAGGCATGTGGCCATGTCATATCAAAATTTCACAGCGATCCGATAACCCTTTTCAAAGTTGCAGTGTTTGAAAAAATCGCGAAGACTTTTTTGGGGCACTGTAGCTGTTGGTGCTAGTAAACATTGGGGCAGAGATACAGGATCACCACAGTGAAGATTTTGTAGATTTTCTTTTGCGGACCCTTCTTAGATAGTGAAAACTCCGATCAAACATACCTGAGTGATGAAAATGAGGTTTCTATGAAGCAATGACGATTTGTTGAGCCCTCGACAACATAGTACAAGGGTTGGAGCACAAAGGAGAAACGCTACGGCTTCGATACAGTGAAAGACGTATAAGAGTGGATGAGCTTCTAATGTTCCACCTATGAAAAATGGATAGAAAACTCTTGAACTAAATCGATCATCGATTACCTAGCATAGCAGTTATGTAGGTATTTCTTCACAACACTCCAGTATAACGAAATAATTAGGTAGTCTAGCTGCAGAGGTGATTAATTAGGTAGTCTGGCTGTAGAGGTACACAACGAAGAGTGAGAGCAGCTTCTAGTCGCAGATTCAACTGGGAATAAAACAGCGTTGTTTACACCTTGTTTCGCAGCTGTATAAGTAGCAGTTAAAATACGGAAACCGAACCAGCGCATGAGTGATATCGCAGGTGAAAACCGCATGCAAAAGTCGTTTTTCTATGAGAAAGCGCCCTCCAAAAGCTCGTTGTCGGCTGAGGGTCCGTGGCACAGTGTTTCCAAAGGCGGGCCCAGGATTGGGCGAGCGAAGAAACTCGTTCAGACCACACCATACATGCGCAACGTATCGACATGGATGAGTTTGTTCGTACCCGGCACCACCTTTGTTAACATTATGCTATCGGCCATCAGCTGTTCTTCGGTGGTATGTATCAACAGGTGCTCAAACAGGGGCATGTTTCCGTGCACTTGTATGGACACCCGCGCGAACAGGTTCACACGATGTATCAATGCGTGCTCTTGTTCACACAAGTGTTTGAACACGACGGCTATGGCGCACTTCTAGGATGACCCGAGTAAATTGCAACAACGCATGCATTTCCTATGTACTCAATCTATGGGGGCCTGGAGTAGGAATTTCTGAGAAATTCTCAATGCAAAGTTATTTCTTTTGCTGTCAATTTTACGAGCAAAACGACATCGATCTATCACTCTTTGCTGCTACAATCTGCTGCCGTTTCATGCTCTCTACGGAAAGAAAAAAGCTGCAGTTTTGCTGTTTCCTTTTCGGACGGACACTTTTGCCGTTGCAGTTTAAGTTGAATTTATGTGAGATAACGTAGCCATCCACGTTCATGCATTCATTTTATTTACTTCTTATTTTTCTGTCCCTATTAATAGTTCTAATGATCTTCTAAAGTTTTTCGTCTGTATTCGCTTTAAAATTCTCAGCTTCAGCCTGTGACTGCATATTTCTCGTTGCTATTTGTTTTAGTTAGTAATACTCGGAGAGAAGCACTTATAGAAACGAAAGAAAGAAATATGCAGTCAAAGCTAAACTGAAAGCTTACAATCATAAAAAGAATACAAACAAAAGTCATATTCTGACAAAAGCCGAAGGGACATCAAGAGTCGGCCAGTTAGAAATAGGCGAAGAACATTCGAATGCCGCAAAATTGACGGGAAGAAACAACGGCTTTGAAAAAAAATAACAACAGCAGCAATCCTGGAGAGACACATCCTTTCATCTTCTGTGTTGAAACAAAAGAACATAATCAACAAGAATATCCTGAGCGTCCCCTTCTAACTTCCAAGTTTTACTTCCCAGACGACGCCCTCCGACGTGCAGTTTAAATGCTACGCGTGAAGTGAACGAACTGGCCCGCAATCACATAATAAAGCGATTTTTTCACGCCTAATTTCTGCCTTTGCACGGACAGTGAAGAAGGATGCCAGTCATAATGTCGTGAGCAGACAAGGGCAGAGGTCGCCGTCATTGGTTACGTCCGACCACAATGGGAGTGGCTAATCAACTCGCACTCGTGGAGACCGTGCGGCTTGTTTGAACACCGAAGGAGTTCGAACAGCTTCACGCATCGCGTGCTACGGGTAGCTGCACCATCAAACAGCGGTTCTCTATTGAGAGCCGTTGTTTGATGTCTGTTCACGAGATTGACACATACCACCCCCTGTCTTTCGGACGAGATTCGATGGGTTCGGATAACACGAAATGGGCAGTAAGTCGTGGCAGGACCTAATATTCTATGCTACCCAGGAACCTGTGATCTCAGCGTGAAAACCGCATTTAAAGAACGCCTGCTCTTTCACAAAATGCACACTAGTTCTTCATACTAGTTCTTATAAAGGAGCATATTTACCCTTTGTCTCACTTCGTGAAAGGAAGTCGTGTAGGACGGCGGTCAACGAGAGGCAGTCTGCGCGGCAGTCGCAGCGCGTGCAGCTCTGGACCCAGATTGGTCGATCGATGAAAGCCCGCGGACTGCTGGCGTATTGAGTCCCGACCAGAGTTTCCAGCGCCGCGACTGCCGTGCCGAGTGCCTTGACCGCAGCCCTATACAACTTCCTATCACGAAGTGAGACAGAGGGTACCACAAAATGTACTTAAATCTTTTTTATCAGCTTCCTCGTTGAATTTATAGGCCGTGAATAGCGCGGAAAAATAGTGGGTCCTGCCAAAACATGACAATTAGTTTGGTGAGAACTCGTCCGAAAAACTAGAACAACTCTTCGTCACTTTTCGGAAGCATTTTTTTTAAACAAGAACGACTTTTTTGTAGATATTTTATGCATTTTCACACATATTCTTTTTGTCGCGGCCTAGACTAGTGTAGACGGGCGAAGTCAGGCTCCTGAGTGTGACAGTATCGATTAAAATTGAGCTGATTTTCGGTGCTTTAATCAGTTTGAACACCTATGGCGGTCCGTCAGTGCCCTGACTCCACCAAGCACTGGTCTTAGTCCACGACAAAGACAGTGGTGGGGTTGAAAATTCAGTGCATAGTACGGTATGTGATTGCACAAACTAGGCTTGTCGGTTAGCTACAGGGCAAGACCGATCTTCAGCTGATACTTTCGAGCGCCGGCGGGCACTTCGGCTGTGCGGTATTGCTAATTTAGAGATGCCAGTATGCCATTCTTCCTTTTTGTGTGATTACACACTTCACAACTTTGCACCGACATTTCACTTCCACTACATTTGTTGAGTCGTCGTTATAGATTTTTGATGAGAACTTTTTTCCGTGTGAGTGCTGCCTCTAAGCGCAAACCAATGCATTTTTATTTATGAACATAGTTCACGCCTTGACTAGGAAAGAGATTTATTTCACTATTTAATTTAAACCACTTAATATCACGACATGTTCACTTCCATACTGTAGAAAGTTGTTGAAAATATAGCTCCGTCGCTCTCTTGCTGTCTGCAAGAACAGTCTTCCGACGTTTACCGCGTTGCAGATAGGCGATTTTAGCTACAGGACCTTTACCAATAGAGATCAATAAGTATAAATATAGAGCCAAAATCGATCTGAAACTTGGGTCTCAACCTGAATAGGATATCGCACTTAGCGCAAAACCCACACTGCTATAAACAGGTCGAGTACGCCAAAGTACAACTGTCCTTTGGCCGAAGGTATGGTGAAATACAAAAACACTAGAAGAGCCAAGATACACGGCACTAATACCCAGATACTGTATACGATAGAACTGTACATTACAATCTGAAAGTTACCATTCTACTCCAAGAACAAATCTTTAAATTACCTCTGGAATTGAAAATGAAATTTTCTTTTTATTTTAAGAAGATTTTAGATCGAGTAAGATTTTAGATTAGTGGCAGCTTCGCTCTCACAAAGCATTCTGGGCTCTCGAGGCATTCTGAAGGATAAACTCATACGTAAGCTAGATTTAAAATTTCCGTAGTCTATTCTAGACGCAGAAAATCGCTGCAGAACATACGCGTGGGTGTTTCTACAGTTATGCGGACGAGTTGTCCATCTCATTGTGCGCTGTAACCGAAGCACCACATCGCCTCCAGTGCAAGATGATGGAAGAATCTTACTACCTCATTTATGGCTAGTCGCTATGGCTAGGCACCTTAGTCAAAGTCCATAATAAGATGGACTTTGACCGCAAAATCGTGTAGGTCACAATGCACACCTTCTGAAGCGATTTTTTCCTTCAGGAATTGGCGAAATTTTTGAGCACTAGCTTTCTTGTGGCAGCTTTGCTCAGAAGGTGTTTAGAACATGAAAATGCATGCTGAGCATGGGTGACTCCCTTATGAACAGGCTTCCAGAACTTGCAACATTTCCAGTTTGGGACGATAAATAACAATAGGGGCAGTACTAGCTTACCCTGTAACACCTTTTAATTATAACAGGAAAACCGCTTTCCGCGAAAATGGGTTCTGACAAGGGAGAAGCCGAAACAAATTTCAGTTCCAACTTCCAAAAAATAAAATTCTCATCTACTTTGAAATCGTGAAACTTGACAAATATTTCCAGGAAAAAATATTCTTGTTGTGGTTAACTGTTCATTGCAGATCAACGACTAACTGTTTTAGCATGGCACCCGCGACCATCTCACTCCATTGTAGCACACAAGATTCGTACATTGAAATGAAATGTTATGTTCACAAAACTAAGTATTTCAACAGATGACTACGAGCATGCGTCATGTTTTCACACATTCATCAAGGAATACGATATTTAAAGGCAGGACAGACGCTACAAACGCCTTTTGGGTTATGGTTTAAGATTCACACAGTTCTATGAAGTCAGATGACAGATAAGATAAATAGAATTGCTATGTGAAATATTCAATAGATTGAGAAGTCTGATTACAGGGCACAGACGGAGCATAAAGGGCAGACGAGCCGCCAGGGGACAACAAGCAGCCACGAAGCCGACCGCCAGCCTCGGACCCGCATATCTTCCACTGTTATTCTGATATCACTTGGTTGCCAGTTATTCAATGAAGACTGTCACTCACGGTTGTCAAACCCAGTTTATAACTATGGTAAAAATTCGAATAATGCTCTCGTAAGTAAGCGATATTGCGACAAAGATGCGCATGAAACTCGTTCGTTCTGAAAAAAAAACGCTTCCGGAAGGTTGTGATCAGCTGTTCCAGTTTTTCGGACGAGATCGCTTGGGTTACCGAGTCGTGGAGGGACTCTTGGTTCCGCATTCTCTGCAGTCCTATACATTCGGAAAGAAAGCTGGCAAAAAAGCGGTTTAACGGAGTTTTCAAGGGGAGTCCCCTTCTGTATAGACAGAAGACAGTTAATGCGTGTATTGTGCGAAGGAACAGCAGTTCCTCGCGGTTTTCCCACTGAATTTATAGGGTCATGGGTAGCGCACGGCCTGAAGTCTCGCAAAGACTTAGCAACCAAGTGTACTCGTTCGAAGCTCGCCTACCTCTTCCGATAAAACTAGAACAGTTGATTACGGCCTTCCGGAAGCATTTTCTAGCTCAGGATGGGTCTCTGTACGCTTTCTTTTCGCACTTCCGCTCATTCGCGGGACCATCGACCAAAATTTAATGAGAACACAAAAAGTGTTTTTAGCGTGGATGCTGCCTTTAATGCAACGGTTATTTCAGGCAGGAAACGTTTTTCAAAAGAATTATGGAATATGGAATGGACGATTTTGGTGCTGAGAAGTACGAAGAGTTCGATTCAACCTAAAATAGATTAGCAAATGCAATTAAGCTTTTAAATCTCGTACGGTGCTTGACGGTGCTTTGGATACTGTCATTCTACAAACTCGCGGTTTCTAAATTAGTAGACTGGCGCAATAGTATGATTTGGTGAAATCTCTACTTGATCAACTTTCTCCAGGGTACTTGAATTTTGATTCCACGGAGCAGACTTCTCTCCACCTAATGCTTCATATAATTCATTGTTTTCCTAGTGAAAGCTGCTACTGCTGCAAATTTGCATTTTTAATCAAATGGAGCATAGCCTGTTCTCTTATAATGTCTTGCTTCCTCTATAATAGCTGTTCAGTTTGATGACAATAACAAAGGTAATTAGACTGAAAAATACGAAGTATTATTAAAGCATCAGTGTTCAGATCTTCTTTATGTTAGTCATTTCTATGCTGTTCCATTTTTTACTTTAGAAACGAAGAAGTAAAATTCGTATAAAGGGAGAAAAAGTGCTTGATAAGCTTCCTACCATCTATGAACTGTAGTACCTTAGTTGCCTAGCTAGATCTTCTTACAGGAATTCATTCTTTCTTGACCTACCTCTAACACTCGCAAATTCTCGGCGAGTTGAAATCTCGTCGTAAGTTTGTAACGAAGACTTTCGTCATCAATCGTGAGCAGATGTAGTTGCCTTCTATCACGACGATATAGCATGACGTAGGCGACTGTGCAGGCCATGCCTAATATGATAACAAGTATGGAGAAGGTTCCCAGAGAAAATAAACCTGAAAGGCATTTTTTTTTGTCAAATTTTCATGGTAAAATGGTTGCTCAGGGCAGTCCAAAAATGACATACCGAAAATGAACGGTGCTGAGAGCGCAACTGCTTGTATGCAAGACATCAGTATAACACAAGCAGCACCCATTTTCTCTGGTTTGTCTCATAATCCTTGACAAAACACGAGGCAAAGTAGCGCTCGGCAAGCACTGAGGTGAAGGAGGAGAGTGAGGTGCACCGGCAGAAGAAGTTTACGAAGCAGGCTGTGACTAGCAGGGGGTTGGAGACAATATCGCCTGAACATCTGTGGTTATGTACTTGTAGAAATTCATTAATAAACTTAGAACTGTATAAACCTACCTTTTACATTTGGAATGACGCCTATGCCATAGAATACAATTATGGGACGTGCAAGCAATGAGACAAAGAATGTGCAGAAGTGAAACTGAAATATAACATTAGAAATTTTACTTCATATAGTAAACCCGCTTACTGTCGAGCTGCTAACTTGACACTTCTTAAAAGAAAAGTTTTTTTTGCGATATTTTAGTATTAAATTCGTCTCAAGGTGGTCTTTTATCTGAAAATCTAGGATAAAACCCTGAAGTTTTAGAAAACTGATCTTCATCTTATTCGAGAAAAAAACCCGCCTGCTAGGGTATATTTGAAGGCTGCTATTGTTTCATCGACCCGCTTACAAATTTCTTTTGAGATTTCACATTTAAAATAAGATCCCTGTGCCGTCTAGCCACGTAGTGCACCCAAAAGTTCTGTAAAATTGAAAAAAAACCTAGTTGGACCATATTTTGCTTTCTTCAAATTTCAGTAACTACTCCATTCCTACAAAGGTTACATTATTCCACAGTTTAAGTATTGCATATATTTATATTAAGCCTTAAAGGCAGCACCTACGCTCGGAATGCCTTCTGAGCTCTCGTCAGCTTCTGAGGGTGATCCCTAAAAAAAGAGTTGGTGTCCAAAAACCTCTGGTCAAGGACCACTACTAACGGAGAAAATCGCTCGAGAAGATATGTACCACGTACATGCGCGATTTCACGGACGAGTTGCCCACATCGCTGAGGGTGTTAGCTGAAGCGCCTTAGCCATAGAGAATGGATATAAAAGAGTTCATCAGAAGCTTCAACCTTCTCGGTACAGAGACCACATGTTGCCACGGTAAGCTAGCGACGATCTGGACAACTCGTCCGCGAAATCGCCAGGTGCAGGTGCAACGCAACTTCTTCAGCGATTTCCTTTGTCGGGGAGTGGCCTCTGAGTGGAGATTTTTAAACCTCAATCAGGTGTTTGAGGCCCAACTTTAGAATCCTTCGAGAGTTCAGAAGGAGGCTCAAAAAGACCACGCGTACGTCAGGGATTGTCTTGAGGGGACTCTGACAAAAGGTTCTGAAGTGTTGTTTTCGCCTCATTTTTCCTTCCAAATGTTAGACAGTTCTCGTCATCCTCGTCCCGTTACCCCTTCGGTATACTGCTATAATTCGTCCTTTGATATGAGTTCAAGAAGGTGCTATGTTTCTAGTGCTATAACTATCATATCTCATGCATTTCTTTCTGACATACATTTGACTATAATCCTTAATATGGTGTGTTTATGAATCTAGAAATAAATAAAGATATCTGCACTCAATATCGATAATTTACCTCAGTAATATAGATAAGATTACGATGGAATAGCGCCGACTTTGACAACTCATGACAACATAGCGCAAGCGTTGGGATACATAGGAGAAGCACAACAGCTTCGATAACGTAAAAAGCGTAGAGAATTGGCTGAGTAGCAAGAGTCTCGTCTGTTGGCAGCACCAGAGGAAAGAAAGGAAGCGAAGGCGACGAATAGTTTATCCGCATTCGCAGAAAATTTCCTTGAAGATATTGTTTCAGGAACTACTACTGAAAAGAAAACAGCTAGCCGAATTGAGTAGCAACGAGTGACAACAGAGTTGTGACGACGTAAAATCAGACACAATAATACTCACTACAATAGTAAATGTTTTCATATTTTCATACAATCTTGCAGCTGTTCATCAGTTACGGGCAGATATCCGGCGGTGAGCAGCCGGATTTTGAATAAATTATTTTTTCCGACTAAATAAAGACAAAGATATGGGCTAAAAGCTTTTTCGTATTGTGCCGATATCAAACTTCTATTTCCTTACATCAGCAAGCTGCCAGCAGCAGTTTTTATTTCAAAACGGAAGAGCTAAAGCGAAGGACAAATTTTAAGAGATGTAGCGAGACATTCAGGCTGTGTAGCAGCCATCTTTTTCATCGACTAAGACTCTAACAATAAGATGCGCGGACCCAGGCATCCGACCGTAGGCCACTCGTGTCCAAACAGATTAAAACACAGGGAACCAGTCTTATCTTGATATGTTCTTTCCAGGCGGCATCTCTCGGTCATTTTTAAACATTTCTGACCATTGCGGCCCTTTGGATATGTGACTCCGCCCACATCACGAGTCCTATTCCGCGAAAAAGGGCATGAAGTCGATGGCACACTTTTTTGTCATACTTCCTTCACTGCCTGCAAATGCGCTCTAGGGCAACATCTCGGCTAAACAGAGAAGAACTCAATAGTTCACAGCTCGGTAAGAGAAAAATTAGAACCTCAAGAATTTCTTCTACTCAGGTCGTGCTGCGCCATGGTTAGGCGATATTAAGCGACATTCCTTACTAGTTGTTGCAGATGCAAGCGACATCGAGCGACAGGGCTTATCACTTGGCAGAGGGTAGGTAGGGGCAGATGACGTCAAGCAGCATGGCTTGTCCCTTGGTGTAGGGTCACTTATCGCTTAGCATAGAGACAGGCGACATCGAGCGACGACTCTTGTCGCTTGATACAGTGGTGGCGAGCGACGTCGAAGAACGTCGAAGGACGACGACTCAGAATGCCAAGTAAGACTGTTCCGTTCACTTTATACTGCGCCATTTACTGTTCACTTATGGTCAATTTACAGTACTGAGCTGCCATCCAAGCACAGCTTTACAGTAGGCCACTCCCTACAAAATGGACGTAGTATTCCTACTACTAGTATTCCTACTTCTTACTACTGCTTTGATTGTGTTGTGTTGTTTTATTCTATTCTCCAATTTTTTGCAATGTGTTGTTGCCATGAGCAGCAATTTTTTCTTTGTTAAGATTGTCTCACGTTTGTTGTTTGCGTGGGCCTGCGCTCACGTCTGCAAAATAAATCAGTAATAATAAAATCAAAGCCTAGGGAACTCCAACAGATGAAGCTCGATAAAAGAGGAAGTAGAAGATTAAATAAACAGCAACGGTATAAAAAAATAAAAGGCTCAATGTACCTAATTGCAGTCCAATATGAAACACGACGTGAGATTTTTAATTGAAAACTTCATAGTACATACTCTAAAGACTGTATTTTCCACCTGAAAGGTGTTAACGTGACGTAAAAATAAGCCGTCAAAACGATAGAACAGTCCAGACAGCACTTAATGAGAGAATGAGTGAAGCGAACAATAAGCCAATTACGATAAGTGGAAATCACCTACGGAAGTTTGTCATTCGAACAAATAGGGAAGCTGACTAACAAGCACAGTTTAGAGTGAGCCTAGAAGCTAGCTGACTTCTAGCGTAGAACTGCTGAAACTGGTTAAATACGCCAAACAGTATCTACACAAAAGCCTAGTGATCCTTCATACTGAAACTTCAATTGTTCTCTGTATATGATTTATTCGCGGGATTAGTCCCGGCTTGAGGTAATAATTGACGGTTTTCTTTGAGACAGACGATGGAGTAAATTCTTGTATAGTTAGGACCAACGGTAATCCTATGCTAGTGAAAAAACTGCCCAACTACTTAAATGCAGCATCCACGCTAAAAACATTTTTTGTGTTTTCGTAAAATCCTGGTCGATGGTTCCGTGAATGAGCGGAAGTGCGAAAAGAAAGCACACAGAGACCCATCCTGAGCTAGAAAATGCTTCCGTAAGGTCGTGATCAGCTGTTCTAGTCTTTTCGGACGAGATTAGGCGAGCTTCGAACGAGTACACTTGGTTGCCAAGTCGTGGTGGGACCTCAAGCCGCGCTACCCATGACCCCATAACTTCAGTGGGAAAACCGCGAAAAACTGCTATTCCTTGCATAATACACGCATTAGCTACCTGTACAGAAGCAGACTCCCCTCGAAAACTCCGTTAAACTCCTTTTTTACCAACTTTCTTACTGCATTTATAGGATTGCAGAGAATGAGGAACCATGAGTCCCACCACGGCTCGGCAACCCAAGCGATCTCGTCCGAAACTCGCTGAATCTCGTTCGAAAAACCGGAACAGCTGACCGCAACCTTCCGGAAGCGTTTTCTCAGAACCGAACGAGTTTTATGCGCATCTTTGTCGCAACATCGCTTACTTACGGGAACATTATTCGAGTTTTTACGATAACGCAAAAATCGTTTTGTAGCGTGGGTACTGCCTTTAAATTCTGCCTTAGAGTTTTCCGTTTGCGAAGATAACCATACTACTACACATAGCGCTTTGGTTGGAGTGCTGTCAATGCCATCTTTTCGCTAGAAGGCAAGACAGCGTAAACAAATAAAAACGTAGTTTCTGACGAAAAAGGTATCAACGTCTAGTGCACTTTTCGTTAGACGTCCATGCCGAAGCTTTAAGTGGTTTCCAAATCAGGCATGCTGCTCTTGCCTGAAATCTTATCTGTACGTTTAAAAGAAAGAATCGACTCGACTCTCTCGGCATGTGAGTACATCCCTGAACAAACAAGAAGCACAACATCTTTGTTAAAGCCTCATCGCCAACAAAGAAAAAAACTTAGGCTGAATCGAAATTACTATTATTTGCAATTTTATTTTCAGCTTGAGTAACTGTACATCAGGCAGTAGATCTCTGATTGAAGGAAACTAAGGGTGTAAAAAACATTCCCCCGCAACTCAAACAGTCAATAACACATAACTTGTCTCAAGTCTTAACTTTGAGCAAGTTAGAAAGGCAAAAACACGTGAAACCTTTTAGGCCTTATCGGTCCGAGCACGAGCTGGCAAATTGTGGACTACTCAGAGGACTTAGTACCTGTAGACAAGGTGAGAGGGGGGG
>KN549581.1:25630-43217 GCA_000797555.1 Oesophagostomum dentatum | reverse complement strand
AAATAGTCCAGCAGTTTAAAAATTTCGGTTCTGTGTGTTGATAGTTCCCAGCGTATCAGAAAGCCTTATTGCAGTCGATGATTACCTCAGCAACACTAGAGCACTGATGCACCTAATTTAGATTGTGACCTCGCCATGGTTCATTCAGCGAAGAAAGTAGGTCATGTATGTCACACATGTCACGCACCCAGTTTTGCTTAGAGTAGAATTTTTCAATTCTAGCTAATTTAATTTAGGCCTTAGCAAGTAGATCACTGCTGCTATTCTAATAAGTCGTTTTCTTCTATCCCATAATTTAATAGTACCTTTTTCTCTTTTGCTTTTTTCCAGAAAATTCCTTAACTCAGTGAAAAGATCATTCCGTTGAACCATCGACAATTAGAGGTGTACGATCTCATGCCTAGAATATTCAGGTGATTTTCTCAGGGTATAAATATTATCGTATAATTATTTCATCCAAAAACAATTCTCAGAATTTGTTTTATTATGAACTGCTTCGAACTTATGAAAATGATCACGATCCAGCTAAAACTTTTAGAAACTCTAATCGCAATGGTTACCATACCCTTCATGTTCAGACTAGCAGACGTCGAGAAATCCTATTCCCGGTGAAATATGCAGATTGGTGACAGAGATCAATCTATTCGCATAATAAAATACATGAGGCATTTGCTGCTATGTTGCACGACGTCTAGAGTAATGTGCAATGTGTTTGTTCATACATACATTTCCGCTCAGCCGGTTCCTTGTTCTGTTTGCTAATGCAGCCGAGCTCATAATGGGTGAAGCACAGCATGAAATGATGAAAATAACTTTTCTTATTTCCCAGAAATGATTCTCGTTGAATCTCGGCATAATGGATTTTAGGAAGCATTTTCTTATATCTGAGAGAGGTACTAGTTGAGAAGGATGACCTGAGGCTGCTCGTTTAACTCCAAACGTTTTAAACTTGGATTTGGGTAAAACAGTGCGAAAAACTTCGAATTCGAACTTCCGACGTTGCCTTTAAAATTCTACGTTCTAATCTGGAAAATGAATCAGTTTTGGAAGGGAAATACAGCCTAATCCGTCACCTTCAATTTCTTGCAGCATTCTTCTGCATAATAGCTATTAAATCAACACTCTTTCCTTTCGTGAGGTAAAAAGGCATTGTACGCTTTCTCGCATAGGAAATGATCCTTACACGAACGCCTATGCTTTACATTTACGTCAAGCTAGACGAAAATTCAAATAGAACTCCAAATACTTGAATGATTCGAGTCTGATGTGCTTGAATTCAAGCCGCTCGATCACTCGAGTACTAGAGACCCTAAGTTTCTGGATAATTCAACTGCCAAAAGAACGTAGGGTCTTACGAATTCAATGGTCAAGTTTTCAAAAAACTCAGATCCTATTGTCAAACAACAAATAATCAAAATATTGACACTTCACCCGGGCGCAGTATCGGAAGAAATCCGAACAACTTTGAGGTAAGGGTCTGACTTTCTTCCAACTGAGGGGGAAGGGTGGTTAGTAGTACGGCGTGCGAAGTCGGTCGAAACTTTTTGTCCATTTCTGCTGTGAGCACCGTCATATAAATTTTGAATAGTGTTTGACATTAAGTAGCCTTCAGCCCAGATATTTTATTCCTTTATTTTGTTGTCGTTAGAATACTAACTATTTTGCGAAGATAATTCTTATGTACATCGAAAAAATAGTTACTTGGTTCATGGAAGACTTCTTAGCCGAGAACCTGTTTTTACGGGGACTTAGCCGTGGAAAACGAATTTTTCCAGCTAGAACTGCGCTATTCAAAACATCAGTTGACTTCCAAAAATATGCAGTTTTAGGGTGATTCACACCCGTGCTTTGTCTTTTGAAATTCGCCAGAAATTGGGTAGGTTCCTTTCCCCGGTTTTGGGTGCTGAGGTCATCAAACACTCGAATTCTTTCCATGCAATGAGGTCTTTATCGGAATTCGAGGAAATTTTAAAATGATTCTCGATTTAGCTGTAAGACTGTCCGGAAAAAGACTGCCGATTTATACGAATTCATTCATTCGAGAAGACTGTGCGCATAAATGGATGCCATATAAATTTTTTGAATAATTATGCCTAAAATTTTATCATCTATTTCCCCCTGAAACAGATATCCCTGAACTTTGGGAAAGCTGCTGAGTGTACGCATTCGAAAAAAAATTTCCAAACACAAGAAGTGCAATGGAATAGCAGTGACTGTAGAACTTTTCTTGAAAGCTCCGATACTACAGAGAATTGCATTAATTTCTACACGAAAATCGTGTCGAGTTAGTCAAAAGTGAATTTTTCAAAAAAAATTTTTTTTCTTGGGTTTCAAATTTTGAGAGAGGCACTAATTACTGAGAGATTATTATATAAATATTTATTTAAAGGCTAAGGGATCCGTGTTGTCCAAGCAGACTGCAGGTGGCTGAAATATTTCTCCGTAGCCACATGCGGATCGTGCGGTATTGGTATTGCAGGAAATATGACTCGTCTGTTAGCATATCGAGACAGGCAACAAAAGTGCTTTGATAAGCCCTTGAGGAATCGCTGTAGTTCGCCAATCGCGGCTAGAGATATCCATACAACAACGGCTAGGGATCTGAAGAAGAATGGCTCGGTTGTAGGAGAGTGCGCAGCATTTAAAGAGGTTTTCTGAGAAGATTTTAAAGATACTTGA
Organism: Oesophagostomum dentatum; assembly: GCA_000797555.1. Lineage (NCBI taxonomy): Eukaryota > Metazoa > Nematoda > Chromadorea > Rhabditida > Strongylidae > Oesophagostomum > Oesophagostomum dentatum. Next base: position 40,538 of record KN549581.1, on the reverse strand, counting down.
GATACTAGGTTTCCAGAATGGGAGAATAGCTCGTCATAAGGTTATCTCTAGGAATGGCCAGGTTTTTGTGCGTCTTTAGGCTTTTGAGGGATCGTAATTAAGCGGTCTGGCGAGGTTTGCTACTCTTTAAGATTTTTTAAATAAAGAATATGGTCAATTTTTCGATAGTTCGGCTACAGCTTATGAGAAGGATTCTGCTTAGTCAACCATGATGCCTGACTAGGTTTTTTTTAAAAAGATTTTTGCAAAATTTTACCCTATAAACTGGATCGATCATGCGTAGTTAGCTTAAATTAATGCAACATAAACAAAAAATCTCCATCTTTTCACCTCATAGAAAGGATTTGCTACCCTCTGTGATGCTAAATCGGAAAGAAACTACTCGTTTATGGTAAGGCAGTAATTTCAGCCTATATTAGGAGCTGATATGTATATTGGGTGAGCAAGCACGTGGTATAATAATACCGCACACGTGGAGTTGCGTAGACCCGCTCAAAGTTAATAAACAGCTCTGATTATTACTTGGCTTTAGTAGCTTACTTATAAGACCGCAGCAGTTAACGGATATGTTATTCAGAAAAATTTTTAAAAATCTATATTTAAAATTGGACGAGTATAAAAATGACGGTCTAACTGGGATTTCTTTCCAAAATTTTAAGGTACCTACACCGTAAGAATAAGTAAATGTGCAAACTTACACAGCTATATAGACGTTGACAATAGCGTAGAGCAGTTGGCTGACAGGGTGCGCCTCGCCCAGTATCACAAATCCGGTAGCTGATAGGAAGCAGCTGACGGTGCCCCATACGGAGAATCCGACGGAAGCGCAAGTGAGCAACTGAAATTGTCCTTCATAAGGCGTTTCTATGAAGAAAAAATTGGGAAAAGAAGACAAATATGGATTAAAAGCTACATATCTACGCTAACAGTTAATTTCCTAGATACTTTAGAGCCAAACTGAATTTTTTGTTCAGAAATCCGGCATTCTTCTCCTACACTATTTTACTATCCTCTTAAAAAGTATAGCTGTTCCATTTTCTGTAGCATACAATCTCCAAAGAAAATTTGCTCTAGGCTTTGTTAAACTAAAAATCAGGTCGCCAATCTCTGTGAGACTACGGTAAATGTACGGTCACTATGAAAAAAAAAACTCTGGGTACCCCTTTTCAGTCGAAACTACATGGAGAGAAAGTGCCAATATATAATTTTTATCTATATCTTCCTGAAGAATCGTCCTCACAGGTCAGGGATTTCGCTTCCAATGGCCTACGAAATTCCCGCATTTTTCGCCAGCGACGACTTTCATGTATCGAAGGAAATGGCAGAATTTTCCTAGTTTAGCTAAGCGCCAGTACTAGTTAGATTCTTTCGAAGGGTTTGCTTCGATTACTATTTAGAAGTAATTTGAAGGGCAGCATTTTTTAGTCAGTCGACCTAGGTCTCAGTAGAATTTGAGGTTATAACAAACTTCTGCCTCACCTTCGTCACACGGACATTCTCTGCCAGTTGAAATTTCATACTAAGTGTGTAGTGTATCGTAGAGCGACCTGTCTCACTTGAAATATCACGAAGCTTGGCGAGATCGCTTCGATGGACCATCAAAATAGCACATGACGAAAGTGTCATCGTCAGTAGGCACACGACTGTCAGGCAAATCAACGAGTAGACTCCTGATATTCCCTCTGAAAAGGCTGCAGTTCTTATAAAATCCCCCAAAAAATGAACATCACATTGAGATTTTTGTTGTTTCTTTTTTTCACAAGGAAGAAGCAGGAAATAATATGAGAGTAATTTGTTTGATTCTTTGAAAAATCAGGGAGAATTAGCACAATTGTTTGCTGCTTTTGTTTCTGACTCATTGCCTGGTATTTCCTGACAAGCAGTAACTAACTAGCTGCCGTGAATTGGCTGTTAACAAGTCATTATCGCCATCACAGTTAGAAAAAACATCTCTGGTTGGGAAAGATCTTAAGACGTCAAGAATTCCGGTAAATCCCTGCAGCTCACCTAATTGGATTAGAATATAGTAGATCACAGAAATAACTAGAGAGGTGCCGTTTACCAAATACGATATCCACGATCGATGCACGCTCTCATAGTCGCTGATGTATTTCGAGGCGAACGTTCTTTCAGCTATCACCGCTGGGATCAGCGTTAACAACATACAGATAAACACGAATCGTACAATGAAGAGTATAAACAACACGCGGTCGAATGAGCCTGAACAGGAGAAATTTCGAAAAAAAAAGACGCATGAAGCATCGAAAATCTTTGTTTTATGCATTTGCTTGAGAAATTACGAGAAGTTCACATATTCCTACCTCTCGTTTCGACCAGACCTGCTTCATAGAAAAGAATAAGCACCCGTGACACCTCCGATAATGTGACGGCAATTAAATGAACCTAGAAATGGATACGGTAATTCTAAGAAGTTTTGCAATTTTTAAGTAATTACTGCAAGATTAGCCATCTAATTCCCTATTTAATCGCGTCATTTTCCTGAATATTCACGTAGATTACCTATGATTTCATTTCTGAATGTTGTTTTTGTTTGAAACACCTGAACGACTCATAAAAACAGAAGACAAATCATATTACTACCAAAAACATCTGGCCCTATGTAGAGATCTTCGAAATATAAACATCGCTGAACAATGTTGTTCTCCATGGCAAACGAAATTATTTCTCTTCCATCTTTGGATTTCTACTTTGTTTCATCTGAATTTTCGAATTCACTCTTCCTCTAGGTGTTGAGGGATTTAGCTAACTTATCGTTAGAAAGTTAGCCAAAACATTTGAATAGTTTCCCTTAAGATTTTCTAAAACATTGTAGGTAAATAGCTACTAAAGTTGGGGCCACCTATTGATTCTATAGAGGTAATAGAAATCGCTCAGTCCAAAAAGTCGACTAAGCGTTTCGTATGGGTTTACCTAGGTCCAAGAAAAGTTTCTGCTCTATATTTTACCTTATTTACCTACTGATAATATCCTCTAATAAGCTGAAGGAACAGCTGAGCCAGATATTTGTACGCATAATCTTCTAGATAACCTTAACAAACTTTTCACAGACAACTTCTGTGAATGACCAAATACGCAGTGAATCCAAGAGTGACCAGGGCGCATTGACCATTGCATTTACCTCTAGGTAAGCAAGGGAACGCCCACAACTTACCCCGAAACGCGCATCCATCGAGGGTAAGTTGTGGACTTCTCTCGCTTACCCCGAGGTAAACGCAGTGACGAATATGGTCGCAGGACAAACATACTATTTTCACTTCTGGGTGCAACACAGAAATTTCTTAATTAAATTTTTAAATCAAGAATTACGGTTACTTTTGAGTCTTGTAAGCTCTCCTCATTATGTAGAGGATCTAAATTAGCTCTATGATTGGTCGTGAAACTCCCATTTGAACACTTGGGAAAAAATACATGATAGAAGTGGAAGAACTGGAGGAGCCAAGAAAATCGCAGCTGTAAAACTAGTTTCGCATAGTTTTGTGCCAAAAGACGGGTGTTCTTGAGAATGATAATCATAGAAAAACTTGGAAAATGTTTGCTCGTCTAGACTCTCTGTATAGACTTGTGATAAGTTAATCCCGGCGGTAATAATTCCCTTATAAGGTGTGGACCGCTAAAACAACGCAGCGAACTCTGATAGTACTCAAGGTAGATAAGTAAATCGTACTGTTAGCAATGGGACTTGCCAAGTGCCTACTAAATCTGCTCTACGTTCTTTAGGAGGGTGAGAGGAGGATTAGGAAATATCCGGGATCGGGGACTTTTCTTAAGAGTATTTTTGCTGTCACGTCTAGGGGAAGTTTAAAGTTTAAAGGTAGCACCCACGCTCGGAACTCTTCCTGAGTTCTCGACAGATTCTGATAGAGGAGCTCGAAAAATGGTTCAGGTTCAAATTTCTCCGCTCAAAATCCACTCTTGACCAAGAAAATCGCTCCAGAAGGCTCGTCTTCGATCTCGCGGACGAGTTTTCTATTTCGCCGTGCGCTTCCATATTGGGGTCGCCTACCACCTCAAGCGCGATGACATGGAAAAGACTTTCAACTCTACTCATATCCAGGGGTTACAGCGCTCTAACTAGCGTGGAAAGCTAGCTGGACAACTCGGCCTCGAAAGCGCGGACGAGTCTTCTGGAGCGATTTCCTTGGTCACGAACGACTTTTGAGGCAAGAAATTTGAATCTCAACCCATTTTTTGAATCGCTCTTTCAGAATCCGTTGAGAACTCATGAAGTGTTCCGAGCGTGAGCGCTGCCTTTAAGTACTGCTGCAGATCATCTTTGAATGAGACAAAGCGAGAAAGAAAGGATTCCTCCGAGACTTGGGCTTACCTAACAAAGTTCGTAGACGTGGGTGCTTATTGCAGTAAATCGCAGTCCCTCCGGGAAAGACTACTCATGGAAAGATAGCGAGCTCAGTGCAAAAATACGTTCAAACCAACCCCAGGTTTTACCTAAGAAACATTAAAATCTAAAAATTGGTCCTCAGCAAAGGCTGCCAGTTTCCGAAAAGGAGTGAAACCATTTGTAAGATTTGGGTCGACTATGGGGGTAAATTTAAATTTCATTGGAGGTCTACTAGAAACCTAAGAAGAAGAGAAATAGCCAAAACTACCTGCGCGACTTCAATAAGATTCCTATGAAACAACCACACGGACTTCCTTAGGGCATTCAGCAAAAGTAAGGCGCCAGGACACAGTACGAATATTGAAAATAGCTCCAGAACATACAGTAATTGGAGGTATGGCCATGCCCTTATGGTCCCTTTCGACGCGAATATAGCAGGCACAAAAAGCGGCAAGCCATTGGGCAGCAAAAACTGCATCAGTGACGAGAAGTCGCAGCCTGACTATGTCAGCTGAAACACGCCCCTTACGCTTGGATGGAGTAATCAAACGGTGATGTTACGATGTTCATTGTTGGAGTAGTAATGAGCGCGTAATCTGTCGAAAAAGATAGACACCGTTCTCTTTAGGGACAAAATTCTATGTGGAACGTCTGGCCAGAAGCCTAAAGCATAACCAGGAAGTAATTAAATTTCTGCGCAACTAGCTGTTTGAGCTGAAAAATCGCTTGTGGCCTTATAAAACCGTCAGATCTATCTGAGCCATAAAAGTGACAGTCCGGACATACCGTAGGGGTACCTTTCGTTCGAAAAACTGTGTAAGCACTCGAGCTATCAGGACTAGAGCAAAATCAAGCCTTGCGATGAAAAAAAGGAGATTAAGTGCGGGTTAGGCACTAAAGAACCTCCTCTGCTTTTAAGAAAGTAGATTTCGAAACTATTAGGTTGGAGAGAAAATAATTAGCCTTTTTTACCTACACATTTTAAACAATTTCTCAAAAACGTTTCAAAGGGTGGATCAAGGGTAAGCACCGTCGGAGTCCACGACCCTCTGCCAACGTTCGGGTAGAGACTTGATGTCCTCAGAACTTTTTTTCCAACTATAGTGAAAGCTTTCTGGAGTCTAAACTACTTGTTGCCAAGATATTTCGTAATTTTGCAATTCGCTTACAACGATTTGGCTTATGTTCAACATTCGCGCAATAATTTCGTCTGCGCAATAAACATTCTATGTTCTTTCGGCCACAGACAAGTTGTACGCATCAAATTACCCTGCTGTGCAACAAGTAAGCGAACTTTCTGAGGTGTTCAATGAGATCACAGCATTATTTGACTCCAAACAACTTACATGCAAGCCTTCTCGCATATCTACAACATGTACATACTTGGAAAAGAAGAAATGCCACTATTTGCGAAGGCTTTACACGTAACAGACAATGTATTGCTGGCTATGCACCTTAGTTCCAGATTCAAGAGCGCATCTCACATGCTACAAACAGCTAGTCATTCTTGTGCATCTGCACAGGTTGTAAAATTTGAATTTGTCGATCCGCCACGATATCTCGAAACTTCTTTGGGTTGCGAAATTTCATCGCGCCCGGTTGACGATTCGTGTCGATGAAGTCTTTTCTCTTCTGCGTCGAATTATGTTACTCCACTGTTTTTTTTTCTCGCTGTACTATCCGTATAACATTCACTCGTATTTTGCTTTTGGCTTTCTCTTTCGTGATACTCCTTGCCACGGATGATTTCAAAGGTATACCGGAAATTTTCAGATGAGAAGTGGACTCGAAGGCATATTTTGGATCTATATGAGCGCAGCATCTTCGTATGGTTTTGGTTTTTTTCATTTCTCTTCAGTTTTCATCCCTCCGTAAGCGAACGGTGTTACGCTTCATTTATTGTTTCACCTCCTTTAGGTTCGTTCACGTAGCAGGCGTCTTGAAGCTTCGTCTTAGAGCGGACGTCGTCAGGAGATGATTCGCGCCAGCCGAAAAGTAGGTTCCTTTTTACTGATAAATTTGGATGGTCATTGTTTTCTCTCGCATTCTTTTCCCTCCTTTCTCTAATGAGTTCGTTGTTTTCTGTTGTTTTTACATGTGAAAGTTCGGTGTCTGCGCGATCAGCAGCAGAGCGAACGAATCGAAGTGGTCCTACAGCAACTCAAAATAAGCTTCTACTATGAAACCAGAAATGTTCTCTCTTTTGAAGTAACTTGCCCTTTCTACGATTTTATCTACAACTCTACATTTAGGTTCCTCCACGGACTACCTCTACACCGCAGTGCTTCTCATGTATAGAAGACTTAGCTACTGGACCAGTTTTTTTTATCATTGGTGTTTTGCTTTGCTTTACTGTTTATGCATATTTTTGTTTGACTAGTATTTTCCAATAAACCCTCGGAAATTGCGCAGATTTCAATCTTTTTCACCGTTCATTGTTGGGAACAGTATCGAGTGCCAAACGGTTTTGCAACAGCATAACTGATGTGGTACTTTCTACTAGCACTGGAACAAAGAGCTGATTCTCTGCTGTTGTTTCAGTGCTAGTAGAACGTATTACAGCAGGTATGTAGTTGCACAAACGTTTGTCACCCGATACTGGTCCCAACGTTGGACGGTGCGTGTTTTGCAACTTACACACAATATGCAACTAGCAGCGCACCATTTCTGCATTCACGTGAATTCCACGTGAAACTAGGCCCTACTTGCACTGCAACTATCTGAAAAAGTGCATAGTTGCATGTTTGTGCAAGCTGCATCCTAGATTCTGTCCAAGCTGCGAAGCGAGATAGTAGTTCACGCTCTGCAAGTAACATGCGCCCTTATGTGAAAGTTGTTTGAAGCAATCAAACAACTTGCACGTTTAGTTGAAAATCAAGTTGGAAAAAAACTTCTGAGTCTGCCTCCCAGAAAGAGGGGGGCTGGGAGCTGAGGTCGACCTTACTCTCTTCATCATCAAGAGAATAGTCTACTTTCTTGAACCTGGCGAGCCAACGCTTCACCGTGGCGTAAGACACAATGTCTTCGCCGTACAATCGTAGGTGGAAAGATCAGAGCCAGATACTCCATGGACCTATCACCTATGACTCAAAATTATAAGGCGGACCTATCAGCTATCACTCAAATCGTGAGGAGGACCTACCACCTCGACAGGTGATCTTCACCTTTCCACCCGGAAACCCTTAAGGAGCTGCTACCCCCCCCCCTCCCTCACTTTTTGATGACCCAGATCTCCGGGGTATTCCACCTATGCGTACAATTCTTCGGGTTTGTGGTGAGCTGCCGTTGCGAAGTAGCCGTCGATGAAGAGGTAGAGTTGGAAATGTCGAAGCTGAATTTTGTCGGGGACGAAGTTAGCCGCCATACTAGGGGAAGACTACGATGAGTAATGATGACGCAATTTCTGGGGATGCAGGAAGTCCTCTGACCTACTACGAAATAGTTCCCTTCCTGCTCTCATAGGAAAAACGTTGTGATTCTCCAAAGCTACGGCTCATTACTTTCTTTCCAACCTAATAAGTAAATACTTTAGTGATGCAGTGCATTCATAGAGCGTAGTGGTTGGAAATACTTCACTTTGCTAATGTGAAGCAAAACTGGGTCATCTTTGGGACCTGATAACTCAGGATAAATAAAAACTGCCACTATTTTAGTGAAATTTTCCGCCGAAACTTCGTCAAGGGGGGGGGAGGGTTATTGGATCGCTGATTATGAAAGTCGGTGCAAAGTTGTTCTGGGTGTACTTACACAAATCAGAGAAAAAAAGCGTCTCTAGACAAGCTGTAGCGCGAAATGACGATCAGCCGTTACTGTCAAGAGCCGGTCTTGAGTGAACGTAGAGTTTTCCGGAATAAAATATTCTAGTACCCACCCTAATTGTTATTTTGCATTAAGAGATCTTTTATAATAATAAGCTTTTAACTAAAAGTGTGTTCAAGCCATTTAACACCGTCCTTGTGATAATCAGAAACTCTCACAGGAGCAGTAAAATCAGTACACCATGCTTGCTCAAATATATTTGTTGTTTCATTCCAAAAATTTAGATTTCACACGGAATGGCTGCAAAACGGGTGTTGTATTTGTTTTGCGCAAATGTTTCCAAATGTTTTGCAATTATCCTGTAATAAGTTGCACACCAAACAAGTTAAACATTTTGATAAATGAAGTATATGGGATCAAGAAAAACTCTGGACCGTGGGGGCGGTAATTTTTGTCTGGCTGGAGTTACGATGCCAAAAATTCGCCGTCTTAGTATAGCCCTCCCCCCCCTCGGGCCGCCACTGCATATAGGTACTGGAGAAATCAGAAGTTTTTTTTCCGCAAACTTGACGCAAAAGGTTTATCTGCATCCAAAAATCACTCTATTCGACGTAGCAACCTTTTTAATCTAGGGCAAGGAGCTGGGGTGGGTGATGTGTGTACGGACCGCCAGATAATCGAATGCTGATTCAGAAAACCGATCGCCGAAAGCTAATTGCGTACTGGATTAGGAGCCGCAAAGCGGCTCAGGTCGACTTGTTCTATGATAATACGACATAGGCAACAGGTGGAGCTCATCTGTTGTGACAGTTGGATTCGACGCCTAGTGGTTTCTCAAGCACGTTCTTAGACACATGCCGGCCGGGCGGACACCGGCAAATGGGCCGAGCGGCTGACCAATTTCGGCCGGGCGACCGGCCAGTTCCGGCCGATCGGCTCACCTTAAAAATGCATTTTGTTCAGAAATTTCTTTTGATAAGACGTTATCGTGCGGCGAGCCGCCCGGCCGGAGGCATAATTTGGCGCGCGGCCCGGCCGAATTTGGCTCCGCCCACAACTTTGCCTGCGGCTGGGTGGGTCACCATATTGATAACAGCTTATCAAACGAAAATACTGAACAAAATGCATTGTTGTGGTGAGCCGCCCGACCGGAACTGGCTGGCCGTCCGGCCGAAATTGGCGAGCCGCCTGGCCCGTTTGCCGGTGTCCGCCCAGGCGACATGAGTGTCTGAGTTGTTTTGAATTGATTACAGTATTTGCGTACCACCTACAACTGAGTTGAACTGCTCATGTAAACTGGAACAGGCAAAAACAAAGACAATCAGCGCCTATCCTCTTGGGAAGGCATCACGAATAAACAGCATGACTCCTTTTTATCGCGCGCCTACATCAGCTTGGAGCAACGCTTATCTTTTCAGCTGTTTTATAAAACTACAGCGGCATTCTCATGACTTTGTAAGAGGTCAATCGTACCCTTATTCTGGAGCAGTGCACTCTACCCTGGAACGTAAAAGAAACCTACAGATACTCCAAGAACATCAATATCTACATAACATACTTCGGTTGCGATCCAAAAAATCTAAAGCTTGAGCTGAGGCCTCCAAATGGATGATAATTGCTGAAGTGAAGATATTTGGTGAAGCTCTGAGTTCATTCCTGCTCTGGTGTCGTCGCGAACTGTACGAAGCTAAATAACGCTGGACTAGTGGATGGTAGACGAGGACGATATTAAAGGAACGAGGACCGGTCTTGCACGAATTCTCCAGAACCGAGTAGAAGCTACGGACGAATGATTATTTTCAGCAGCTCAGATTTGCTTACATTTATTTTATAAATGCGCAAAATTTAAACGTACGGATATGGAGTGTTTATTTTTTCAAGTTATAACGCAAAGAAGTGGTAAGTAGAATGTTCTATTTTATTTATCTATTTACTTATTTGATGTACGTATTGTGGGCTAACATGCTATAAATAGAACATAACATAAGAGCAATGGAGAATGGACGAGTGCTAAACTAAGGGTCAGGTACGTGTGGCGTAAATACAGCCTAATACCAATGAAAAATCAGAAAAGAGACTGTTCTGCAGAGGTTGCTGAAGTAAATGCAAAATGGGAGATATTTTGATAATTATTGTCTGCGCCGAGTTGTTGCCGTACATGAAAGTGGCATCTATTGTCCCGGGTAAAGAGGATAGCTGAGGTTTTCATGTTCTATGGTTAAGAAGAATCGTAAAGTAAACATTTAATAAACTACTCAACAGTAAGGATTCGGGAGCATAAAGTTTTCCTGTCCTCATGGAAAGCTATGTTCCCTTTGAGCAACAAATTACCCAATGATGCATCAGAATGCTGCGCTAGTAAACGGGTTAGAAGCGAGCATGTGGCGCTCAGCATTGGAGAGTTATGATTTTTCTCAAAACGAGGTCTTTTATGCTACCAAAATCCTCTACCTTGCACAGAAAACTGCATCGCTTGAGGGATATCTGGGATAATCAAGCTGAGTGCGGATACCCAAAAAGATTGTGGCAAGCTCGTTATGAAGTTCCCCTTCAAAAAAAGACTGCTGATGCAAAAAACGTCAATGGTTTATACTGTAAGAGAACGGGATCAGATATGAACGAATTGATATCGGTCGGTTCAACCTGATGCTTTCAGGGCGTGGCGAGCCGACGTAGGGAGAAGCAGAGAAGCGCGGACGAGGAGTGATGACCTCGACGTCGTCAAGGGCCGTCTGCCACCTTCCAATTCGTCATACTATTATTATGTTATTCAATATAAAACCTTCTGTTCTACGGTCGCTATCGCTTCCACGAGCCACGTTTCTGACTATACATTCATGGCAATTATGTCCACGCAGATTGCAGTTGACCAAAATACTTTTCCGTAGCAACATGCGGATCGTGGACTTTAGCATGAGATATCGAGCGTTTTGTAGTGAATTGGTTTGAGCAGCAGAAATATTTTGAAAAACGATTTAGCAATCGTCGTAATTCGCCAACAGCAGCTAATGACAGCCATACAACAACTGCTAGCGATCTGAATAGGCACAGGATATATTTGTTTACTAGTTTCTGCTCTTTGACTAGACCAAATAAAACGCAACTAAGCAGGAAAGGGTAAATAGTTGGTGGAACGATAACGAACAGAACCAGTACCATTCGACAGATCCTGGCGTAAACAGAAAAACCTTGAAGTGCGAAGGCGTAGGTTTTTGTTTACCCAGAGTTATGATGTCGCAAATGTCACTTAATTCACTATGAAAAATACCAAAAACGGAGTATTCTCCGCTAGTACGCTCTCTAAATAGATTAGATCGGTAGCATATTTACAGAGAAACGTATCTGAGCCGAAATTTGCACTTCTATACTAAGAACGCTCCATTTTTGGTATTTCTCATAGGAAATTAGGTGACATTTGCGAAATCGTAACTCCTGGTAAACAAAAACTTACGCCTTCTTACTTCAGGGTTTTTCTAGTTACACCAGGGTCTATCAAATGGTACCAGTCCCGTTTGTTATCGTCCCACCAACTACTTACCGTTCCCTGGTAAGCAAAAAATCTGCTATTCAATTCAAGGAAGTCCTGTAAAGGCCTCATTATAAAGGCGAAAAACGAACGCAGTGACCTTTTCGAGATGAAATTTAATAAAATTTTCCAGAAGCAACTCTCTAACGGTGAAATGAAGAAAGATGCCTAGCAATTTTTGCTTTCTTGAAATTAAATTCATAATAAGGAGTAGGCTATGTCTTCGAAATTTAAAACCAGAAATAATCGTTTGTAGGTGGAATGATTGCCGCATTTAATGCATTTAATTTATGATCCTTTCCATGCCCTTTTAAAGAAATAGATCTTGGGTGACTTTTTCAGCGCAAAGCTAAGCTTGGAAATTTGGAAGATTTGAAAATTTGAAGTCAGCTTTCGAAGAGCTCCTCGTTCATAATGATAAGGATGAAGAAAAAGGAAATTTTCTGGAAAAGGTCACGAATAATCGTATCGTTTGAAAAAGTCTTACTAATCGTCTACGAGGCACCAAACTCGGTTGAGAAATGTTCAGCATTTTTCACAACATACACTCTTTTTCGCGGACTATGACTGGTTACGTGGGCGGGGCCAGGCACTAAAGCGGATGCTATCCCTGTTCAGACAGGTTAGTACACGGAGAACTGGCGTAATGTTGATCCGTTCTATATTCGTTTCAACATGCTTCTTTGCTTTTCAAGTTACTTTGCCCCCCTTTGCACTCCAAAGCATAGCGGCCCCGCCCACCTCACTAGTCATAGTCCGCGAAAAAGACAGTAAGCACTCTCTGCACTAACATATTTTCGATTTTATGGGACTGGATATAGGGATGAGTTAAAATTTAAATAAGAACTTGCAGCGCCATGTAAATGTTCATTATAGCGTAGAGTAGTTGACTCAGGGGTTTCTCCTCTCCCAAAATTATAAAAGCAGTTCCGGATAGGAGAGAACAGAAGACAGCCCATATCGAGATGCCAGCTGACGTGCAAGTGAGCATCTAAACAAGCTGGATTTAGGCAATAACCACATTACTGCATTTAAATACCTATCCTGGTAAACTTACTCATACCTTGGTAACCCGAACGTTCTCCTGCAGCTGAAACTTCATGCTCAGTGTGTAGTGAATGGTCGAGCGACCAGTTTTGTGTGTAAGATCCCGCAGTTTAGCCACATCTCGATGGTACACCATCATTATCACAAAGGTAGAGACCATCATAATAAACAGAGTTATCACGATAAGGCCTAGCATGGAGTATAGCCCTGAACACACATTATCTCCGAGAAGCAAGATTTGCATTAAAAGAAGCATACGCGGAGAACAACGTCAATGGGATTTCTGCACAGAACGATAGAAGTTCCCCAGCCAAACATGGCTTTCAAAGTGCGAACTTCCAACACCTCCTCTAAGCCGAGAAAAACACTTGTCATTTTCCTCCAAGGGCTTTGAATTCACACGACGATGCGTCAGAATACGCTATCTGTTTTCGGGCTGACGGCGAGCGTCGTCCAACTCAACTGGCCCATAGATATTTTAGCTAGCAATTCCCGTTAAACGAGACGAAGCTGCAGGATTCACTCACTTTGGATACTGCTACTTTTCTGCAGTCGTAAACTGATGCATCATCGAGTGAATTCAAAGCCCTTGGTATATTGATAAGTGTTTTTCTCGGCTTAGAGAAGGTGCAAGACGTCCGGACTTTGGAAGCCCTGTTTAGTTTGAGATATCCTGTCATTATGTGTGAAAATTTCACCGACCTTGTTTTCCGCGTATACCGCCTTTAAGGTGGATGATCGTAATGAGCCTCTACCGATCTTTATCATTAGTCTTACGGTATCAGAATAGCAAGAACTCTAAACGGTACTCACCTAACTGAAATACCGAATAATAAACAAAACAAATAATTAATGAGCTCCCATTGATCAGATATGAAATCCACGAACGATCTACGTTTTCATAGTCGTTAACATAGCGTGAAGCGAATGCCCTTTCGGCTATCACGGCAGGAATTATCGTTAGTAATGCGCACATGGAGGAAAATCTCAGGAAGAAGAGGGCGAATAAAAGATAGTCGAAATCCTCTGAAAGATACCAGATATTCTTTTTTAGAGCGAATATCAATTCGGTTTTTTTTTTTGGAAAAGATCTGGCTGATGCGACGTGAAAATGGGCAGAGATTAACAGGCAGTTCCTGGAGGAGGAACGTTCTGGAAGAACCACCTCGGCATAACCCGGTACGAAGTACACCGGTCTGGAAAATTCTCTATCGATTCTGATCGCTTGATGTTCGAGGCCGAAAAGACCTCGTAAGGACTGCACCTAAAATTACTTTGGAATACACCATCCCTGTATAAACTCTCACATTCACCCTGTTTCTCTTAAAAAGTACAACATACAGGAGGGGAAAGGCCTCGAAATTGCTGCCATATCTATCCAGCATTTTATCTCTTTCTGATGAAAACACCGATCATATAGAATTAACTCAATCATTTTGTTAACGAAAAATTTCTGCCAACCTTTTTCCCAACAGTTTTTGGAAAGCGACAGCAGTAATATTGTTGGGGAAAGAAGAGATCACGCGAAGTTCTGAATAGCCTGGCAGGTTCGGTGCTAATTTTTAGGGAATTTTATAAATTTTACGACTTTTCTTTTCGTCAAATGAGTTAGTATTGACAAAAATAAAATGTAGAAAGAGCGCGAGCTATGCAAAATATGGCAGAGGAACCAAAAACTTGAAAAAAACTGAGAGAAACTTCTCTAGAGTAGTGGATCAGGTGTAAGGATGGTTGAATTTTTACCCGCATTCCAATATCTCGATGAGTTCCCTAGCCCGATCAAATTTTTGGGTGCTTTAGGCGCCTTCGACATCTTACTCAAAATTCAGTGATTATACGACTGACCCCTCTGTTTTCTCCCGGTTTTTCTGACAATATAAAGAGTCTGGTCTCAAGAGGTATACCGAGTATTTTTAAATGCTAGACTGAAGAGTCAAGCAAGGCTTCCTTCATAAAACCCCTTTAAAGGCAGCACCCACTCTAAAAACGGATTTCGAGATTCAGGTGGTTTATGAATCCTCGGTGGCTGAATAGCCAAAAGTCAAAGTGAGAGCGCCGGTAAACTGCTCGTTGTGGAGAAAACTGCCGAAACGTCGGGTACTCGGTGGATCAGTTACGAAGGATGTGGGGACGAGTTGTCTTGTCACTTTGTTTTCCGTACTACTTGAAGCGCTATAGCCATTCAGTATGAATAGAGTCCCACAAGCCTTCCATGT
>KN549579.1:50245-61615 GCA_000797555.1 Oesophagostomum dentatum | reverse complement strand
AACCGATGTGCAGGAGGTCGGGACCGATGTGCAGGAGGTCGGCACCGATGTGCAGGAAGTCGCGCCCGATGTGCAGGAGCTCGGGGCCGACGTTTGGGAGGTGGGAACCGAAGTGCAGGAGGTTGGGACCGATGTGCAGGAGCACGGGACCGATTTGCAGGGGGTCGAAACCGATGTGCAGGAGCTCGGGACCGATGTGCAGGAGGTCGGGACTGACATGCAGTAGGTTGGAACCCATGTGCAGGAAGTTGGGACCGATGTGCAGGAGCACGGGATTGATGTGAGGGAGCACGGGACCGATGCGCAGGAGGTGGGGACCAATGTGCAGGAGCTCGTGGCCGATGTGCAAGAAATCGGAACCGAGGTGCAGGAGCTCGGGACGCGAGTACAGGAGAGCAGGAGGTGGGGACCGGAGTGCGTGGGGAAGGGACCGATGTGGGTGGGGGAGAAGGTAGCTACTGCCGATGGGTAGGTAGTGGGAACCGATGTAGCAAGGTGTAGACCCATGTGCATGAGGTCGCTAGCAACGCGCAGGAGGCCGTCAGCGGTGCTGAGGAAGTAGCGAAGTAAGCGCCTATGATGCATCATCCGGTAGCAAATCGGAAGGATTATTAAGGAATTTGACTGGACATACTGCTCCACGCAATTCCAGTCGATAAATTATTGAATTATTGATCGGCTGTTGGTCGGATAGATAACAACTGAGGTGGTGCTATATGCATGTGTGTCAGGGGGAAGTAACATGATGCGAGCGAAGCGAGCACCATAGCAAGTCTGGAGGCCCGGCGAAGCCGGGCGGATAGACCTGTCGCAAATAAGCTGAGTCAGGGTGCGCCATTGTTGCAGCGTCATATGCAGATACTGCAACGTAGCACAGGCTTTCGAGAACGACCGACCCACTTTGTTACCGATAATGCATCAACACATAGACCTGAGGTTGAATGTATCAGTGTCAAATTGGATCAAGGTCGGGTTGTGGTCGGGAATCATCAGTTCTATATAACAACACTATCTAGTTGAGCAACAGCATTCGATCTTTCAGATTGTGCAATATAAGCAGGGTAGTACTTCCAACTATACACTTGTATTCGAATTAATTTCTCGAATATTCGAATAATCAAATTTTTGCACTTTTCGAATTACTCGAATATACGAATTATAGGATGTTTACACTTCTCGAATTATTCGAAAATATGAAAAAAATTCGAATTTTTTTCGGATACTTTTCCGAAATGCTTTAACAAAGCAGTTTCAAAACTGTCCAGATTGAATTTTATCTGTTTCTCAGGCTTATAGAGCATAGCAGTGCTAGCCTGTAGCCTAAACGACTTCTCGCTAAAATGTAGATGAGCATCAATATCAAGTAATGGATTATGTCTACTGCTTAAAGTTAGCACACGTCTGTTTTCCACAAAAGGAGCTAGTGATTTTGAACGTAGTTGACACTGATACCACAAGAAGAACGTAGAAGCTGTATTGCTCAGCTTAAGCTGTCACTGTGGCAAAATTTATTCGCGAGAAGTCGGAGTTAACTAGGTTTTAACTAGCAATATCCTTCATATGTGGAGCGCCTGCCAGCCGGCGAGCTGGTTATGACAATGTGCACTTCATTCTCTGCATAAAGTAGCAAAAAACTGCCCTTTTCACTGTTTATGGTTAGCTAGTTGTGCCTTTTCCTAGGTCCCAAACAAGTGCATTCTTCGCCTTGTTTTTTTACTCCGGAAATATGAACTGCCTTTTCCCGTTGTTTAAAAAAACTGCTCTAGACTCGTGTTCCGGACAGAAGTTTTCGCGTGCGTTTCCTTTAAAAAGAGCGATTCAGCGAAATTTACGTCACCACTTCTTGTAAAAGGTGTTACTACAGAAAAAAACCTTATCAGGATTCTCCTACCAGTAAAAGCTGTAAAAGCTATGAGATACCAGAGACTAGAACCCGTGACAAAATTTTCAACAAAAGTAATGAAACTGACATTTTAAGACTATTTAGTTACCTTTCTGAAAACTGTGGAGGGTAGTGGTGAAGATGTTTACTGTAGGAAATGGGAGTCAGAGATGGAGATGAGGAAGAGGACTGACGCCAACTGGTTGAAAATTTTTGAGGTTAGCGTGAAAAATTGTAAACGAGTCGTTTTGATTAATCTATTTTGACCACTAACTTTCAATTTCTTAGAACTTTTATCACTGTTAAGATCTGCCTCAGCTGCACCTCTCTTAATCTAAAGGGTCCATCACTCACTCGAAAATAAACTTTTATGAAAGCCATGGCTACCATCCTATACTATAGGAAGAAAACAGATACTTAAGGTTCACTAGGAAATAATCCGACCGACCTAATGACATGCAGTGAATATCTCCTCTTACTCTATTGCGCGGATGCTACAAGTGTGTATTTCCTCCCACTTGTTGCAGCTTATTTCCAATATTCGAATAATCGAATTTTTCAGGTCTTCGAATAATTCGAATATTCGAATAGCCGAATATTTCAGTCTTTCGAATAATTTGAATATTCGAATAAGCGAATATTTCAGCTTTTCGAATATTTCGAATATTTCAGTTTTCCGAATAATTCGAATATTCCAATAGTCGAGTTTTTGGACCTTTCGAATAATTTGGATATTCGAATAACCGAATATTTCAGGTTCTCGAATAATTCGAATATTCGAATAGACGAAATTTCGAATTATTCGAATATTTGTTCTGGAATATTCGTTCGTACACCAATGTACTGTCGACGCGGAAAATACATGCCCACGAGCCGACCGAGTTGCACGTGTGGCGTCTCTCCAAGTCCAGTGATCTCTCAGCTCTGGCTTCTTTGCGTCTCCAGCCTAGAACTTCTGCCTTCTCATCACGCTCGCCTGCGTGGCGGTCGGCTCGTGGGCATGTATTTTTCACATCGACCATATACTTCCAATCCCCACAGGTCCGGATCTGAAGGCACACTTCACCTTCCTCTTCTTCCTTGGAACGATAGTGCCTTAAGATAGATGGTACTCGATATGGTACGTATCAAGCATTAACAGTGTCAAACAATTACCTTATCTGGCAAGACGTCGATCTTTTCTGGCTACGTAATGACGTAGTGAGAAACATAGCAATCGATTTTCTATTGTATTGCTGATGTTCTTGTGCCTCACAGGTTGTTAGGAACGTGCCTTTATTCGGCCTAACGTTTCGACTTCACGTCGTTGTCAAAGGCCTGAAAGTGGTTCAAGATATTTTAGTGATGTACAACCTAATCCATCAAGTACCTCCTCAAGCTTGCGCGTTTGATTCTTCCGAACAAGCTCGCGAATAGGGTCTATCTGCGTTGAGACGCATTTACTACGCATTCCACCAGTTGGGCAGAGTCGACCGCTTCTCTCTGCACTAGATCAGTCTTTTAGATGTGGTCGAATGAGCATGACTAGTGTGGATTTTAGTATCATGGTTCTTGAACAAAATTGTGAGCAAATTGCTTGCCAAAGTTCCTTCCCACTTATCAAATACAAGGCAATTTCTTGATCACTTACGCGCAACAAACTTTTATCAGCACTGCGTAATGGAGTCACTTGATGTGACTTCGCTATATACCAACGTCACTAACAGCGCAGCTTTACAAGCACTTTCAGAAGTGTTAGACGAACATATTGGCAGTTTAGACACCTATGGGCTTAGTAAGGGGCTTTTCATACTTCGACGCATGCGTTACCCATGCGATGCACTATGTGTTGAAGGATAGCGTCATGACGCATGTGCGTTGCGCGGCCAAGCGGTGCGATCCGACGTCGCGCGTAGCTTCCATCCGAGCATGCATGCAATGAAAAATCGATGGAATTTTTAAGCAATACTCAACAAATGTATGTTTTTCTTTTATTTTTCTAACAAAAAAGCCAAAACCAATGAAATCTTTACCGAAGAACGTTTGTCTTTTCTTGGAGAAGATGTTCGGATTTAATTCTTGACAGAATACATAACTTTTTCACCATTTTTCACAGAAATAGCTTTCCTGGTACCGTTTCAATTCATTTCATACATGTTTATGGCCGTTGATAATATACTAAGTTTTCAATGCCAAGGTGGCATTGCCATCCTCTAATATATGCCTCACTTCACTTCACTTCACTTCACTTGTTAACGCCGTACGGTTGATGGAATATATACTATCCAGAGAATCCGCTATAGAACATACATATATAATAGATTCAATTACTATTCCTCTTCGGTATGGCTCTTCCTACACATTCCCTCTATGGAGCTTCTAATGTTTTGTTATAAAATCGCAGTAAGTCTAAAATACACAAATATCGGTTCAAATTCAATCCCTGTTCCAATTATGCTACCCCTTTTCCTGTTTATTCTCAGAAAACATAAGGCCCAGAATAAGCTCGTCCGCAATTTCTCAGCTTCGCGAATTTCACATGTTAGAATCATGCGATTGTCAATCGCATGCGTCGAAGTATGAAAAGTCCCTAAGCTACGCATTTTGGCTCTGATCAAAGAATGCCTTAGTTGCAATATCTTTAAGTGGTCTGGGACTTCTCACAGAAACGAGGGCTAGCAATGGGACAAAGATTAGCGCCAGTACTTGCGATATGCTTTATGAGCAAAATTGAAGAACCTGTACTGGCTCGACTCCTCCTTATGTACTGCCGCTACGTTGACGACTGTTGCATTGTTACGTCAACGCAATCCGTAATGGATAAATGCTTTGAACTCCTCAATCAACAGTCCCAGTACATAAAGTTCACCCGAGAAAAACCACAAGACGGCTGGCTGCCCTACCTGAATACGCAGTTGATGGTTTCTGATGGTATGGTGAAGGTGAAATGGTATAGAAAGGAGAGTTCAAAGAACATCATAGTGCATGCTTTGTCTGTGCATCCGACAGCCACGAAACGTGCAGTTGTTCGCAACATGCTCAGAACAGCTAACGAAGTCTGCACAGGCGAAGCTGAGCGTGAAGAATCGCAAAACCTGGCTTTCGAAATAATGCGAAAAAACGGCAATACAGAAGTACCGAGAACGCCAAGAACGGGCACAGCCAACAACATGGGTGCACAAAATGATAACAGAATACCACTCTGTATACCGTTTATAACAGACAAGGTCAGTGAAGAAATAAAAAGATGCCTTACTCGAGCACAGCTGCAAAATGATGTTGTTGTAGTGAACATACTCATTGACAACATCAAACGTTGGTTCGAAATTGGCTGTACGATAACACCTGTATGACAGAAAACTGTACCATTTGTCCTTACGGTAAGATAAGAAGTTGCGCAAAAGCGGAAGTTGTTTATCAAATAGAGTGCGCCGTATGCAAAGCAACTTATATCGGAGAGACAAGCCGATCGCTAAGTGTACGTATCAATGAACATCTCACTGGATGAAGGTGGGAAAGCATGATAACACCATTGGGGAGACATAGAAGAGTGGACCATAATGGTAGCGATTTTGATATCAAATGTTCAATCTTAGCTTTCGAACCCAAAACATCTGCTAGGAAAGCGTTAAAGGCATGCTACATTTTGACTAGAGACCCAAAGTTAAACAGAAGAAATGAGCTTTTGTCGATTACCACCGATGTCTTGCCGTTCTTAATATTCTGTGAAATAGAATCAGCTGTTACGGAGCATAGACTACCATATAAGATCCACACTAGTCATGCTCATTCGACCACATTTGAAAGACTGACCTAGTGCAGAGAGAAGCGGTCGACTCTGCCCAACTGGTGGAACGCCTGGTAAGTGCGTCTCAACGCAGATAGACCCTACTCGCGAGCTTGTTCGGACGAATCAAACGCACAAGCTTGAGGAGGTACTTGATGGACTAGGTTGTAAAAACACTTTCAGGCCTTTGACAACGACGTGAAGTCGAAACGTTAGGACGAATAAAGGCACGTTCCTAACAACCTGTGAGGCACAAGAACATCAGCAATACATTAGAACATCGAAAATGCCTAGGTTTCAAGATAGGAGAACTTGGAATTTAACCCTTTGGTTCCCGCTGGTACATATATGTACCAGCACTTTTTTCTTTCTTGTGGCAAATGATCCAGTGAACATTTTATGCAGTATCGATAGTGCTCTAAGAGTTCTACGTGAATTGAGTTTGAATAATTCAAAATCTTGCAAAACGGGGGAAACATAAGCTGCTAAAATTTCGATTTTTTGACTTTTTGTCGATTTTTTTTGAAATATATTAAGACCAGCGGCTCCGGACCGCTTCGCGGTCCTGCTCCGCTGGTTCGAACGGCTTCGCCGTTCTGTTTTGCATTTCCTGTTTCTATTATCTCTCTACTCCGAATATTACATGATCGGGTACACTTGCCGGACCGGATGGCGCACGTGCAGTACGACGCACGTTCGGGTCAGCTTACATGCGAGACTGACCGTGCGCACACATGACGGCGGCGCCACGCCGAACGGACCCTGCGCCGTCACGCGTACGCACGCCCGGCGGACCGCGCCCACCCCTGATGGCGCACACGCCGTACAGCGCACTGGCAAGACGGCGCCGCCGCCAATGGGCCGTCCAACACGCTTGGCGGCGCGCAGGGTGTGATCCTACTAAAATGAACTCTACTGATGCTTGGCAGCCTTTATATACGCGATGGTGATATGATTTCATTTTCGTTTCGCTTGAGCAACTCCACGATCGACATTTTAAGGAACGGAAGTGTGGCCCGGAACACGGCGCAGTAGTGGGAGAAATTTTACAGCATGAACTTAAACGTACCTGTGGACCGCGCGCATGGCTCCATCTCACCCTTAGATTGGAGAACTCTTGTGGTTCTCCACCTCCTTGGCCGCTCATAAAAAAGAACTCTACTAAAGAACAGCAGTGTGTATATATGCAGCAAGGATATGACTGATTTCTTACTTCGGCTTAATCAGCTACTCTGCGTGTTAACGTTGTAAGAAAGAAAAGTGGTCCGAAACGGGCTTGAAATTTGATAAAATTGAAAATTTACGCTCGTTTTGTGTATAACTCACGGCGCTGAACACGATGGTGCTGAACATACATACATACATACATGCACACACATGGTTTCTCAATTAATAAAAGATACCGAAGCCTATAGCTGTCGGACTTATGTTGTGCAGTAACTACATTCTAAGCACTATTTCAGCAATATAATAGAAGTTGTTGTACTTGGTGCATTCTAGAGTAGAAGCCTTCCGAAATATGGTTGACAGCAATGCGTATGTCGGAACTTTCGAGGGTAAGAAGTTGTGATCACAGCCAGAACGTGGGCATTTATATTCTAGCGAGAATGACGAGTAACGACTTAGCCACACTGAACCGGAGACATATCCCAGACATTTCGAAAAATTTCGTCGAAATTTCAACTGTTGCTCACATCCTTCTAAAAATGCATGGTATTTTACGAATTTTTTGTATATGGTCCCACAATTCACCTCTCATGTAAAAAGTTTAGCACAACATCGAATTTAACACTAGACAGCTTCAACTTTAGATATTCCTTCACTTCACAGAGTTTACACCTAGTTTTTTTGCCTTCATCATTGCACTATGCATAAACTACAAATATTTTTAAAAAATGAAGAAAACCCTATGTAAGAAATCGGCCACGACAATTATGATCGTCGTGGCCTAAAGTATTAATGTGAACTGTAACCTGATCGATTAATTATCCGATCCTAGCCCGATTTGACATTGAAGCGTCCCACCTCTGGGCCCGTATTTATAAACGGATTTTAGAATTTTGGTGCTTCAAACGGTTTGAAACTTTCTTTAGTGCAACTTTCTGAAAGAGCTATTTCCCACAATTTAGACCGTAACTCATCTCATTATGCTTGAACTGCATTAATATGAAACTTCTTACGAGGGAAATGCACGGCCTAACCCAGCCGATCGAGATCAAACCCGTCTAAGTAAACCTTTACCCTAGGACGTAATTTAGAGCTATGCGATAGATTTACTGTGACACCCAAAAAAGATATTCTAGCTTTCTACATAAATGTCTTCCTTGAAAATAAGAACTGAACTGGGTAGCGCAATGTTGTGTGCGGACTAGTGGGCAATTAGTTGGGTGTTTGAATCCTGTATTCGCCACCGTTTTGCAGCTTGGTTTTCCGACCCTTCCTACTTCAAAAGTTTCATGAAGAACAGTCGGAACCAGCATCCACATCTTATTTTTCAGGAATTAAAGCACTTCAGATTTACTGTCAACGGTCAACGGTAGACGTTTATCATACATTCCTTTCTTCTCGTAACACGTTTGTGATGTAAGCTTTTCCAAACTTTTCCAGGAGAAGTGTGACCATGCGAGCAGGATCAAACAAATCGACTTCTTTGAATGATTGGAAGTTTATGAATATGAATGTGGATCGTTACTGATACTTTTCATTAATATAAAACATGTTTGCACATGTTTAATAGGCCCTTTTGTGAACGAATGATTATTCGGGAGTAATATGTGGGCGCAAAAATGTCGTGACGATATAAAAATGTGTCAAGGAGGTGACCCAAACCCCGACTAACTGCGCGCTAGTTCGCATACTTGCTTTTGCGATACCAAGTTCGACATATTTCATTAAGCATGACTTTCTTAAAGCAGGTGCGTGGTCTCTTTTGGTCTCTCACGCTCCGCACACAATACCGCAGCAAATTTGCTACATGGTATTCAACTAACCAACGAGGGTAGCTTTCATGTCCCAGAG
This sequence comes from Oesophagostomum dentatum, assembly GCA_000797555.1. Classification (NCBI taxonomy): domain Eukaryota; kingdom Metazoa; phylum Nematoda; class Chromadorea; order Rhabditida; family Strongylidae; genus Oesophagostomum; species Oesophagostomum dentatum. The sequence continues at coordinate 52,949 of KN549579.1, read as the reverse complement.
TTTCATTCGGATCGGCTGGGTTAGGCTGGTGTTTTCCCCTTGTTAGAAGTGATACGAACAATGAATAATGGAGGCCAGGCAGCAGCACGGTCCACTAATAAGTGTCTAGAATACAAGTTATACGTCGCTGGATCACTCCCCGGTATGCGGAAGTATTTTGCACTGTGCTACTAAACAGCACTGGTTTCAAATGAAGTCGTACGCCTATATATGATGGAGTACCTTCTAACATCGGCAGTTTTGTCGTTTGGTGGGAGCAAGTCACAACATTTTATATAAGTGTCTTGCTGAATTTATTGCATTATTGTTGCAACGGACTTGAACAGGGGTCTATTTACAGATGTACAATCCCAAACAAAGTGCTCGAGACAGCGCCTTTAGAAGCATATATGGAAACGCCATTCCGACCCCCTGTTGAAAATCATATCTCATAGCTACCTCCGACCTCGCTTAATGTTCCCTCCAAAATGTTTATTTTTCTTGCTTCGACTTATGCTGACGATGAACAGTCGCACATGCTGTTAGCATAAGTCTCCTTCTCAGCGCTTGTTGATGTGGGAACAAAATTGGACGATCCAACATTGAAACAATTACTAAGGATGCGCAAAACTCAGTTTCATGTGAAAACATCTATACATTTATGTTCTTCGTACTCTACATCCAAACTAAATTTATCGATGGTGACAATTTCATGTTTAGACTCTGTCGCCAAAAACTAGAGCGTTCCTTGAAAGATACTTTGGTGGGACATATCTAGTGGAACTTTTGCCTCCTGTTCCACGACAAAACCAATCCGATGCGCTAGAGAGGTTTGCGTTGGTCGCAAACCAGAGTAGGGCCAACGAAAGCTTTCCGACATTTATGGGTTCGTTCTGCTTTTATATTCGTTTTGCGTAATTTTCTTCTGAGTTACTTCATAGGTTTTGCCAACGAGTCAATGCTAGAGGCGTTTGCGAAGGACGCAGATCAAAGCGATGACGTCACTGTGGTCGCAGGTGCAGTCGTGTCTTTTTTCTTAAGCATTTTGCAAACATTTGCTTCTTTGAAGGAATTGTTTTCCAAGACGTCAGCGAGAAAACGAAGGATCTGGGCCCTGTTGTTAATTATAAAATAAGGCAGAAACCCTCTTTCACTCCATCCACAGAAGCTGCTCGGGATGTACTAGCCATCTATAGAGGTCCACGAGACTGGGACGATTCATATTACTCATACGGTTTTTTATGGCTCCAGGTATGTGAGCAGAACTAACGATTTTTTTTAGCAACAGAAGATCAAAGTTCATCTGCAAAATTGAAATAGCGGGACCGACTTTCCGCGAGTATATATGCTTCGGAGTGTGTGCGCGCACTGAAAAACACAATTCTATGGTGTTCATTGAGCAGCTGGCCAGCAGAATTGTATAAAACAGGCAAACACATTCTTAAGCACAGGCTTTCACCATTTTTTGTCTTTAGGCATTTATTTATTTACCGGTCGACATGGGCCACTGCGCGACACTGCAATCATCTCACCTTCTGGCCTCTTTCTTCTTAGGTTCTCGATGTTTATTCTCTGTTCTTTCAAATTATCAATTTCCATGTCGTCTTGGGGATGACAAAACATGAATGAACTCAAAAACACAACGAATAACACCCAACCCGCGCACAGTGCGCAGTTTTGCACGTCAAGATGCTCATAGTTATTTTTTTCTCAATGGACACTCTTTCCCACTAAATATCATAGAGATATTCGACTCAGTTTGCCCTTTTATGTATCTGATGCGATTTACCAGGTCGCTTTTATCTGATCTCTCAGTTCATAGTCCTACAGAACATCGACCTTCTATACATAACAGTGCGCCATGCCTCTGTTTGACGTTGCTACGCTGGCTGCCAATCCTGCTATTTTACTTCTAGAACACGGTCCTGCACCTAAAATTAGTCAATTTGGAACCCTACAATTTCGCGAGGAATGATAACGCGCGATCGAAATTTCTGTAATGGATTGGCGTTGGGAAGCACGCCACAAAACAAATATGTTTCTCAAAAACCCAGTACCGTCAACAAAAACAGGCGAGTAAAGGGACACATAGTCCAGAGTTAGTTATGCATCAGCAGTTACACCTCTGAACATTCTTCGCCTGCAGAACCGCGAACTACTGTTGACCAGCGATTCCGGACCTGCCTACCTGCCCCCCCCCCCCTGGTTTGCTCCGTTTTGCGTTTACTGTTTCTACTGTCTGTTTAACTGAGGTATCAGAGGACACACGCCGGATGGTGTGCCCTACGACGCACATGGCAGACAATCTACACGCCAGACGAACCGTGCGCACGCTTGAGGCGCACACGCTGCAGAGCCTATGGACTAGACTGCGTTGCGACGGACGGACAGTGCGAACGCTTGACAGCGCACAGGTCGGACGGACCATATGCACGCTTTACGTCGCACACAGCGGACGGCGCACAGGATAGGCGGCGCCACGCCGGACGGACCGTGCGCACGCTTCACGGTGCACAGCCAGACGGCGCCACTCCGCACAGGCCATTCATACGCTTGACGGGGCGAATGCTCCGAAAGGTATGGTCCCATTAAAATAAATTCTACTTATGCTCGGCAGCCTTCATACATAAGTTAGTGATATAATTTAATTTTTGTTTCACTGTGACTTTTCACTCCGCACGTTCGACATGTTAAGAACGAAAAGTGGCTCGGTCCAGTCAAAAAA
>KN549579.1:36885-47388 GCA_000797555.1 Oesophagostomum dentatum | reverse complement strand
GTGTCCGTATGTCCATCTTGAAGATAGGTATTGATCGACTGGTTAATGCTCCCAGTACTTGAGAACGGACCGAGCAAGCATAGACAATTTGTATATAGATCGACAGCTTATAGGGAGCTGATTCAGAAAAACCACTCGACGTTGATCCATCGATCGATAATCGATCAATAAATCGATAATATGCCAGTTTCACAGTGGTGAAGCAATACGTATATGGATCGACGCATAATCAAAAGTTGATTCAGAAACATCACCCGGCATCGGTTCATCGATCGATAATCGATCAATATATCGATAGTATGCCGATTTCACAGTGGTGAAGCAACATGAACATGGATCGACGCATAATCGAAAGCTGATATAGAAGCATCACCCCCGGCATCGGTCCATCGATCGGTAATCCTGTACAATAAAAGGATTATGCGTCATGTATGTGTCCGTATATCCACCTTGAAGATAGGTAGTGATTGGCCAGTCAATGTTCCCAGTACTCGACAAATGATCAAGTACGTATAATCAATGCATGTGCATATTAGTCACTATCTCATTGGAAACTGATTCGGAAAACCGATACGCCAGCTCGATAACCGTCGATAGTCGATCGATAAATCGACAGTGTGTTGACTTCAGCAGTATGTGCATGGATCGGTACATAGTCGAAAGCTGATTCAAAAAATGACTCGCTTTTGGTTTATCGACCAATAATCGATCAACAGATCGATAATATGCAAAATGCGCAGTGATGAAGCAATTTGTGCCTGGATGGATATATTGTCGAAAGCCGATTCAGAAATCAGTAGGGTGTTGATCCTCCGATCCATAACCGGTCGATAAAAGATAATTTGCCAATCTCATAGCGCTCTAACAGTATGCCCAGGGAACGGTACAGAATCGAAAGCCGATCGAAAATCAGGCGATTATCGGTAGGTCCGTTGACCAGTAATCAATTTAAAAAAATCACTAACTTCCAGACCCACAGAGGTGGGGTGATATGTATATGGACTGGCGAACATTCAAAGCTGATTCAGAAAACCGATCGCCGAAAGCTAATTGCGCGCTGGATTAGGAGCCGCGAAGCGTCCCACGGATCGATTTGTTTGCGGTGAAATCGCACAAAGCAGCGGAGCAGGGTCACGGAACGGCACGGATACACTGGTGAAGATTACATGGCTGAACTGTGTCAATGCCTCGAATCGCTGTGCTTATTAAACTGCCGTTTTGAAGCTTTTGTACTGTTTGCAGTGCAGTATGTTTCTTTTCTGATTTTGCCGCAGAACTTCGCCGTTAAATTTCCAGCTTATAACATTTGGCTACCGTTTTAGCATCAAGTATGTGGCATAGTGATGATTTATCCTATAATTTTGCGTAGATTCGCTCGAACTTTTGGCCGGAGCTCATTTTCGAGGCCTCGTTTGCAGAGAAGTTCTTATTACCCTTTACATCGCTTCTGGGACAAAAAGTTGCCCTGCGGTATTTTGTTTCAGTTTGTTACGAGATTTGGCCATGGCGTAAGAAGTGCTTCTCGTATAAATTACAAAACATCTCAGAGGCAGCAAGGCTATAGACTTCTCACGGAATAGAACGAATCCGAATATTTATTCGAATATTCGAATAAGTTAAGGCATTCAAAATATATACTGCGAAATATTCGAAAATTTGAAAAATCCCAATATTCGAAATAATCGAATACTGGAAAATTCGAAAAATTCAGAATTCGAAGAAGTCGAATATCCGGAAATTCGAGGAACCTAATCTTTGAAATATCGAATATACGGAAATTCGAAAAACCCGAATATTCGAAAAACCCCAATATTCGAAATGGTCGAATCTGCAGAGTATCCCTAGTGGTGTCTAGTTGCGTTGCAACACCATATAACCTAGCCATAAACCTCATTTTCCGTTTCCCACCAACTCTAACCTTACAAGAACTCATGAATAAAGATACGGAGTAAAAGCAATATTGATTTTACACTGGTAAAGGGAAGATGTCCAGTTACATGGTACCTGCATAATTACACGCAGTGGATGCAGTCGGGTCTATAGTTCATCGTAAGACTAGCATCGGGCAGGATGGGCAGGATTTCTTACTGACAGTCGACTACCTATAACGACTGCATTTTTACAGTCGTTACTGTCAACTATTCTATCGTTAAGGATGAAACGTTCGGTTTAGGAAAAAAAAGGTTTGGCTCTCGTCATCGCATCGTAAACTATATTTGGCGAGCAGGCATAGGCTACCTATGGATCGGCAAAGAATTTCCCTTTGAAATCTCACCCGCAACGCCGGTATCTCTGTACATCACAGAGCTGTCAGCGTGTCGGCATCTAAAACAAGCAGAATTTTTTACGCAATGTTCAAAAAATGTAGAAAGTCGGAAACACCTGTAAAACACCGAAACTGTTGAAACCGTTCCGTGGCCCTGCTCGTCTGGTTTCAACGGCTTCGCCGTTCTGCTAAAAATTTTGCGCTTTGTCAGATTCGTTAACTGCTGCTGACTCCGTGGGGATAGAACAAAAATAGACTGAAGAACTAGTTGAAGCTGCTCTCTCATGCGACATAAGTTAAAAGTTTCTGGTGCCTTTCCCAGAAAAAGCGCCGCGTACTACCTGAATGAGATGCTTCTATTTCCCACTTCCCGACGGAAACTAAATCGATCTACCATGTATGTTTAAGCGGGTGGTTTTAGCTGTTAATTGGAAGGGACAGCTGCACTGAAACTATAAAGCGACTATGAAATTGAGGTACTAGCTTTGCCTTCTGGTGACATACCTGGACATTAACCTCTTCGTCAACTTGACTTTGCCCATCAGCTTATGGCTACCCTCCCATTTGCAGGAGCTTACTTGCATTTTTGTCCATTACCAATTATGGTGATGACCACTGATGCAACCGCTACTGCGTTGTTCAGTATATCAAGGCACTAAAGTAGGGCCGCGGCTCAGCCTTAAAAAATGATGCAACTCTTTATCAGACCTTACCTTTCTCGTTATCTCAGTCATTCTCCCATCCTTGATTTCTAACCAACGAATCCGCACTGCTGCGCTAGCTTGGATGTCATTTTGTTCATCTTCTCATCACCCTGCGACCTCACCGGATACACACGCTGGGCGGCACACCGCCACACGCAGTACGGCATCCGAGTAGCGTTACGTCAGACGGTGCGCACGTCGGATGGCGCATAGTCCGTGCGTACCATGCGTACGCTTGACGGCACGCACACGCGCTGGATAGGTGTGGTCTTATCTTACGCACTAGCTAGACAGTTCAGCACGGTGAACTCTACCTGGTGCTCAGCAGCTTTTATGTATACGTTGATGATACACAGCTTTTATGTGCACGGTGATGCTACATCTGCCTGGCTGAGCATGAGGTAGGGATGCTAATAAAGTAACTCCGTGAAAGGATTGGAGGTATTTAACACTGATAAAGCGAGTATTATAATCGTTATCGCTGAAGCAGAAATCATCGCTGCACCACATATGACCCGAAAGACATCATTGGCAACCGATGTTTTCCCTGCAACCGAATAGCACCTAAAGTTGCCGAGGGCAACCATGGCTGCTATTGCGTTGTTGGTGATAAAAATGATATATTCGATTCGGCTGCAGTCCGTAGAATGTCTGAGCAGCTGATCTCTGATACGAAGCCTCGTTTGAAACCTCACAAGGGAAGGTCTTGTCCTTAGAATCGAACTTCAAAACGAGACCTACTGTAGCGGTCAATAGTATTCGGACAAGCTGTTTTTCGGAAATACATTTTTGCCAAAATCCTCTCTTAGGGTGGTCCGATTAAACTGCTTTTCGAGTATGTAGTGCCGCCGAATTAACCGCATTAGCGAACACCGTAGCTGCTTCTGCGGATTTTTTTGGAAATATTTTGCAAATTCTTGAACAATTTTTCCCTGTTTTCGTAATTCCATCGTTTCGCTGTTATACGGGCTACAGAAATTTACAAAAACTTACGCAAACTACGTAAGGCCTCTCTAAGGTTACTGCATGGTACCCCTTTTAGCACCGCTTCCACTCGTCTAAATAATAATAAAAACATCTACTCTACCAGAATGCCAAAAATATCTGTCTAGTGCAAATCTCAAGAAAGAAAATGCCTAAACAATTCATAATGTAGGTGTAAAGTGTGTGTACTGTGTACCTTTTTTGGAGCCTGTTACGGAAAAAAATTGTTGACAATATGAATCCATTTGTTATTACCAAGAAATGTCCAAAATCTCTTTGCACTGTTTTTAAGAGGTTTTTTCTATTAATTCCCACGTCATTTCACTGTTAACCAGTGCTTCAAGCTATTAATTTTCCGCGTAGATCAGTGAGACATACGAAACACATGTGCATGCTTTTTCTTCGATGACAATTTGTTCATAGAGGAAATTTTTCTTAAAAGGGGTGGAAATAAGGGCTACGGGCTATAACTATGCCTGCCGGGATTGGGTATGGCTGAGGATCCCTAGAGGGAGCACTAACTCACGCTAGAACACCAGTACAATTGCATTTCTCCAACTGGAGATTCATCAAAAAATCAAATTGCGAAAAAGCGCTTGTCCGAATACCTTCGACCGCTCCTGTAGCTGTAGGGCCCAGGTGTTCACAGGTGTTCACGGGCAAATATTTCTTCTATAGTAAGATTTGCTTCTGTAGCTTGCACGATGTTTTTGAAAAGTTCTTTATAGGCTGACGTTAACGTTTCGGCTTGTCACCTACTTCTCAGCCTGCAACTGTCTTCGGCTATTGTCTTTAAAACTAAGCTATGAAGTTTAAAGGTAGTGTACCAACAAAAATTTATTGAGAGTTTTGCTAGTAGAGCTATAAAATAGGAGCTGCTCTAACCTTACCACAGCAGCAACGTGAAAAACTTGCTGGTTTTAGAGAGAAACAAGTTCCACACTAATAAAAGCTACAATGTAAGAGGGAACAAATGTTGAACCAAGGTTCTGAACAAACTTAAGCGGGCTGCAGCTTTATCTTTATCGTGTGTACATGCTCCATGGCATATTTATGCAAAAAGAATATTCTAACGTTGGTTCTTAGGCGGTTTTGTGGCTCCGTATTTCGGCGTATTTCGGCGTAGATTTTACTAGCAGGGATTTCATTTTTGACAGGGCTCTTTCTCCAAAATGAGTATGCTTTGGAGGTTGTTACTATATTAGGCTTATAGAGCAGTCCCTTGCTGATAGTCCTACTAGAAATCCAACCAAATTTTGGTGGTACACTGTCTTTAAACAAAAGCGTAGCAGTCACAGCCTTGCTGCATGACCTTTAGATGCATTTTCCGTTAGTCTTTTGAATGGCTGTGGAATAGAACCGGTGTCTGGAGCATTAGCTGGATGAAAAAGAGTGTCTCTGAACGCTCAAAAAATCTGGCCGAGATGCGGCTTCAGCTCTCGTGTGATATTATAGTAAGGCGTTCATCTTTTCGATTCACTTCTGAGTTTCGAGTGCAAATCCGAAACGCTTCTAGTGTCTTGTGGGCTGCTGTCCTTGTGTATTACGCCGAGGTTTTAACTTTTATTTCAAAATCTGCTTCAACATAGTGTTGCACTTTGTGAACACCTGGAGGCGTGGATGGGCGCGATTTTTCTTTTCCTATCAAATGCTGTTCTGTGCGGACACGACTATCCAGCGTATTCGTAGCCGCACCTTAAACAAGTAAGCAGATAAACTGCGCCTGAACTCATGCGGTCACCTTTCTTACCCATGGGACAGATGACGCAGTTCGATGTCGTAGAAGAACGGTCGTATACTATTGCGGACTAGCAAACGTTTGAGGTTTTTTGGAGATATGTCTATAATCATTGTTATGCTGTCCAGATCTGCCCGTTTCAGACACTGTCGCAGTGCGACACTTACTTCATCGGAAACAAAAGACACGTGAAAGGGTATTCTGCCTTCTACATTGTCTGGGCTTGTGCGCGAAGTGTTGGCGTTCCTATACCATCTAGGGCTTGGGGTATGGTTGCCGTTCGTTATATCCGTTTGAAACAGCTGAACATTCAGCAATGGCATCTCCTGAATGGGCAAACCGAACATAGTTAGTTTACTTTTACTTTAGTCGTGAGAGAGTTTACTCGTGAGAGACCAACTGAGGATTGGTTGTCACTCCTGAATCTTCTGACAAGGTCAAAAGTACAGTGGGATCATATCTTTTTAAGTGGTGCCGCAACCGTGTAATAAGAATAATATTTGCGTGTCTTGCCCACCCCAGTAGAATGAAAAAGAACGTGGTCAAAAACATGTTTTGCACAACTTTGAAAAAGAACGTGGTCAAAAACATGTTTTGCACAACTTTAACTGTTCCGTGCGTTCCAGAAGAAAGGGGAAAAAATCTGTCTTTGGCAAAGGTAGTACCTGTTTCAAACGGGGATGCCGAACAGAATAGGCCACACCTCAAGCCCTAGGTGGTATACACAATGTCAGCACTTTGCGCACAAGCCCACACGATGTAGAAGGCAGAACACACTTTTGCACGCCTTTTACTTCTGATGAAGTTAGCGCCGCACTGCAACAGTGTCTCAAACACTCAAACCTGTACAGGCCAAAGCCGGCCGAAATTGGTACTTTTTCAAAAGCGTTGATGTTTTCGATTTTGTTTCATTTCATCGATATTATTGTAAAAATTTAAGTTTTTTTACCTATCATGCACAAATTATACAGAGAAGTAAATGACGCGGTCGCAAGCTTTGTTTCTTAATTTCCTCCAAGTTCTTCAATCTCGCATTAGACTGCCATATGCATATCTTTTTTCTGTTTTTAACCCTCACCTATGTCATCATCCTCTTATTCCGTTTCCTCCTTTATTTTGTTAGACCTTTATTCGCATTTTCGCTCATTTTCGCTGGACACGATCTAAAGATCAGCCGAAGCCATCGAAACTAAGAGAAAATGAGTAGAAAAGTAATATCATGACTAACAATAAAGCAGGAACGGTGTTAGCATGTGTGTGTATGCCTGTTGATTCATTTTCACGAAATTCATTAACTCTGCGCAAAGGTATCCTAAAGCGGTGAAATTTGGCAAATGGGTGACTCGTCAACTATCTGACGAGTCTGCATCGTCTTAAGCTTTTGGCTCACAAACGAGCGAAGTTATGCTGCGCCAAATAACGCCAACATTGAACAGTGACTTCTTGCAAAGCGCAAATTTGTTTCTAGAGATAACATGGAATGACGAAATTTGTACCATGGGTGAACAAGATGTCCCCCCACATGGCCCCAACGTTTTAGGGCTGCAACGCATGCCTGCCCATGTTATGTGGCGTCAAATAGCTGCGACTGTCCAAAAAATGAGAAATTAGCCAGAAATTATCGTACATTTGCTGCTGGAGGAAGTCTAAAGAGTTCTAGAGAATTAGTTCCCTAAATGGAGCAGGGCCTGCGCTATATACCTGCACCGTAACTGAGTTGGTGCGCATGTATAGGCGAAGTTTTGCGGCATCGAGCGATGCCAGGAAGTGCAGTCAGGGCAGGAGAAGCCCAAACCCTTTACAAGAGAAGCTGATCGACGAAATTAAGACCATAAGTAGAACATTATCAATGGAATATATATTGGATGTCTGTAGGGGGAAGCGCATATATACATCTGATTGTAAGGCGTAAAGAATTTGTGTAGTTTGAAGACTGAGTCGCTGACGATTGTAGCGATTCCTCGCGATCGCCATAGTGGCGACTGTTGAGTATGTTCTATGAAAAAGGTCAGTAGCGCTGCTATGGAGCATTATACCGATGGGCACTGAGGATTCAAAGGTGGTTCCTGTGTCAGTATGCAGGAGCACAGGTCGGACGTGCAGACCTTAGGGACAGACGTCCAGGATATCCGGACCAATGTGCACGAGGTCAAGCAGGTGTACAGGAGGGCGGAACCGATGTGCAGGAGGTAGGGCCCAACGCGGAGGAGGTTGAAGTAGATGTGCAGGAGGCCGGAATCGGTGTGCAGAAGGTAGAGGCTGATGTGTAGGGGATATGAGCCAGTGTGCAGGGGGCCGAAACTGGTGCGCTGAAGATCGGGGACTGATGTGTGGGAAGTCGAAATTGATGTGCAGGAACTAGGGACCAGTGTGCAGAGGGTCAGGTCCGGTGTGCAGGAGGTTGGGACCGATGTGCAGGAGGTCGGCACCGGTGGGCAGGAGATCGGGGGCGATGTGCCGGAGGCCGGACCCAGTGTGGAGAAGGTAAGGGCTGATGTGTAGGAATCAAAGAGAGTGTGGAGAAGGTCGAAGAGAGTGTGCAGGAGATCGGAACCGATGTGCAGGAGGCCTGAACAGGTGTGCAGGAGGTAGGGACCAATGTGCAGGAGGTAGAGACCAATGTGCAGAAGGTCAGAACCGATGTGTAGGAGGGTGAGACCGATGTCCGGGAGGGCAGAACAGATGTGCAGTAGGTCGGAACCGATGAGCAGGAGATCGGGACCAATATGCAGAAGGTCGGGACAGGTGCGAGACCATTCACCGTCAGAGGGTCCAAGGTACGCGGGTGCAATTCGTCATCTTCGCACGTGGCGGACAAGTCATCTTCTTCAGTTTGAATTCAGCTCGAAATTTGGATTGTTTGCACAGGGGCGGCGCGACCCTGCCTCTTTGATGGTTAATGATCTCGGATTCGGTCAGAACCGAGAAGGAGCTCGGTAGCAGTGCGCAAATGGCCGTTAGCCGTACTGGACAAGAGGCAAAATAAGCGCCTTTAGTGAGCCAGTCGGCTGCGAATCGAAAGAAATTAAAGAAATTCGATCTACTGCCATATCCCACCCTCAATCGCTAAATTACCGATTTATCGATAACAGACTAATATCGGCAATTCAGCGATAGGAATAGGGTGGGTCAGTACACATGTGTGCCAGTATAAAGTCAAATGGTGCGAGCGAAGCGAGCACTGAAAGTCTGGAAGTCCGACGAAGCCGGAGGGAGAGGCTTATAATAATATGTAGCAAAATTAGCTTCTTCATTTCAGGGTAGCTTCATAAGTCCTCTCATTTTCAAAAGGAGTTTATCTTCGGAAATGCTCTGAGAACACCTAGTGCCGGCTGTTGTTCAGCACATAGAGTTTCGTACATAAGATTGTGCAAATTTTCATCCTCATCAAATCTTATAACGTGTACCGAATCAGTTTTTCTATTTAAACGTGTCGAACGTGCAAAACTTGTTTACAGTGAAATAAGAATGATGTGATATCATGACCGTATTTACATCATCACTTATAATAACGGGCTAAGGGTCTAGCCAGCGTCAGATTTAAACAAAACTATTTATAGGTCTTCCTTATCCTTTACGTTGTTTTTGCCCACTATCAATGATTGAATGCCACCGCTCATTCATGGTATGGCTTAGTTCGCATTTGAGGAAAGAATGATCTTGGTGGAAAGCAAGGGCGGAGGGGAAGAGAAGAATGATAGAGCAATGAAATTTGTGCCGTGTGTGTCTTCTGGGCTGCTACGCATAAGTGCAAAGTCTGCGTAGTGCAGCGCATGTATACGCCAAGCTGTGCGGCGTCAAACGCCGCCAAGACTGGATTTTGGGGGCAATTTCAGTTTTTGAAGAGCGCAGAGTTGTTGCTGGAGAAACGTAGACATACAAAGTCTTCATCGTATGTGTCTCAAATGCTCCTTCTTTCGTTTTCTTTTTATCCGTTGTCTCCCCACTATAGCTCAAATCTGCGCCAAACTTTATGGCGCCAGTGGCTTTAGAAAGCTTTAGAAAAAGAGTGGGTGTGCGGCTGGAAATTCGTGTATTTGGCGTTAAATAAGGCGCAAAGCGCCGAAATTGGTCCCATAGATGGACTAGTATCTCTGCCAAATAACTCCAATGCCTCCATATGGGGGCGCTTTCGTACGCGCAGTTTTGCGGCATTGAATGGTCATAGACTGGGGCGATATGGGGGTAGAAGCAATTGTCCTTTACAGGAAACCACAATCGACAAAATTAACACCATATGTGGGCTATCGGCTGTGGGAGATATATTCAACATCCCTATTCTGCAGCGCATATATAGGCCAGATTACATGGCGTTGAGTATTTGCCGAATTTAGAGTACGAGTCGTCGGCACTGCAGCGATTTCGGGCCATCGCGATAGTGGCGACTGATAAATGAGCTCTATGAAAAAGGCCGGTGTTGTTGACAGCGGATTTTGTATCAACCAGCAGAATTTAAATGTGGTTCCCCTACATCAGTGTGAAGAAGTTCGTGGCTAATGTGCAAGTATTCGAAGCTGATATTAAAAAGGTTGATACCGACTTGGAGGAGATCGCTACTGATGTACAAGCGGTCGGAACCGCTGTGGAAAAGATCTACCCCGACGTGCGGGGTAGGTGGGTGGGTGGGTGTGTACATCTAGATATTATTAATTTGCAGTTCATGTGTGTGTGTGTTAGTATGTGTGTTCAAGAGAACCAGGGCCTCCCGGCGCAAACCAAGACCACCATCGTGCTCGGCGTGTCGAGGGTACACAAAACGTTGGCAAATTTTAAATTTTATCAAATTTCAAGCCTGTTTCGGACCTCTCTTC
>KN549578.1:55664-75219 GCA_000797555.1 Oesophagostomum dentatum | reverse complement strand
CCAGCTTACATCAGTATCAAGGGTGCACAGTCAACATAAAGCAATAAACAGGAAATATATGATGACCTATTTGTCAAGGAATCTTGCTTGTTTAGGATACGATAAGAAAAAAAACGACTGTTAATAACTCGTCCCAGCACGTCGCAGCTGTATTATATAGCCCATGATAGTACTATTTTCCGCATATTTTACGTAATTTCAAGTGTCGTCTAGTATTCTGTAGGTTCAAAAACACCTTCAGGCTTAAGTAGAAGTAATGCGATTTTTTGCATATGCTGCCTTTAGGGTTTCTAATTAAATAGATGAGCTCCTCATAATCTCAGCGCAAGCCAAAAAGAACCCGTCTTGAATCATGTCGTTCGCTGGTCTTCAGACACAAAATGAACCGTTTTTGTATCACACTGTAACGTGCAGTGAAACGTGGATCCTGTTTAGTAACATTAAATGAAAAGTACGATTGCTGAACAAGGACGCAGGCGCCAGAAATACTTTGTGAGGCTTGAGGGTCACCAGAAAAAAGTCAATGCTATCTGTCTGGTGGCCTAGCGCAGGCTTTATTCATTACAGTTTTATGAAACCTGGTAAGTCTATCATGCCAACTTCTATTGCGAGGAAGCGAGAAGAAGTGCTAAGTAAGCCCTCGTTTAAACAGTCCAATTTAGTAAGTAGAGATGAACAGCTTATTCTGCAAGACAAGGCTGGACCGTATTTCACGCAAACGACGCTGCCAAAAATTGGAGGAATTGGGGTTGGCAACGCTCTGTCATCCACCGTACATACTCCCAGGATCCTGCACTAACAAATTATCGTAGAATCCTGGGACACTTTCATAGAGGAAAGCATACCATTCCCACGTAGTCAAAAAAAACGCCTTTCGGGACTTCTTCGACTCTTGTTCTCCGGGCTTTCTCGCTACGGGGATAAGCAAGCTACCATTGCGAATGTTCTAATAGTAAAGTATACCTCTACTGATTCTATGTTGTTTTATTAATGTTGCAATAAAGTAAACTTTTTTTTCTCAAAAATGGACATTTCATTGATAACGGCCTTGTAGTTAACAGAAGCTTGTATCTTTTCAGTGCTCTTGCATCATGTTTAACTATTGGTGCCACTGAAGAGATGCTCTATGAATTACTTCCTACACACTTCCCAAAACTAACCAGGAGTTTAAATACTAGTGCTTGAACAGCTGCAGTAGCCGTTCATTTCCACGCGCATTTGCAATCTCTTCTGATTTTTAAAAGCAGGACTTTCTATAACATTTCTAGTCCGTGACATCAGCATTGTTTGAGAAAAAGTGCCTGCCCTAGATGTCGTACTTTTATCAGTATGAGATCTTCTCAGTATAATCGTAGCTTCCCAAAGCATAGAACAGCGCTCCCACTCCGCAGCGGATTTTTTTTCAGTAAATTTCAGTTTTTTTCACGAGGGCTATTATTAGGAGATAAATGTTGTTCAGAAAAAATCTGATAGGTTACACAAAAGTGACATCGCTGACTGATTTCCTATGGGAGAACAAGTCAATTAAAAACGATTAGGTTTTTTTAAAAGTACTCTGTACATCCAAAAGTTATCTTCCACGCAGATTTTACGTAAGTAAAGCGCGAACTTTCTGTTAGATTAATGGAGCGATTGCACCTGCCTACAACTAAATAGGCTTCAAACTATACCACTTCCACGCAGCTTAGTTCTTGTCCAAGGCTGATTTGCGTAGAAGAATGAATACAGAACGCAATTTCCTTTTACAGACGTAAGGTAGCTATTCCGAACCACTTTTGGCGACCCTTCAGGTCACTAGTCAACAGTAAAGTTTCTTAAGTTGATCGCTTTTTTCAAGTTTTTATGGCTTCTAGGCCATTTTCAAAAATTTTCTAACCCTTTCTCTGGAGAGGGGGGGGGGTGGGGAAAGGGCTCGGACGGACCGCCACAGAGTTACAGCAACGCGACGGGAAGATGATCGGTCGGCAGAACGACGGGTTGTTTTCGCAATCTTGTTAGCAATACTGCAACAAAGTGGTCGAATGCGGCAGTGGAGATGGGTTTATCCTCGCAAAAGACCCTTGATGTATGAAATGAGTCATTGGATAAGGCAAAGTATAATTTACCTTGTTGAAGAGTTCAAAGAAAAAAAACTACATAATAAACGAATACCCACGAAAATGTATTCTTTGCAGTCAAGTTCACCTTTTTCATGTCCTTGACGTCTCGGCGGCCTCTACTGAAAGCATCAAAAGCACACGTAATTCGATTTTAAGCACAGCTGCTGTTCACAGCAGCTTGTTACACACCGGGACTATGTATACCAGCGTGGACGGCTCTTATGAAACTGTGGACGGTAACACGGGTAATAATTTTGCTTCTTCACAGGGTTCCATAAGATTTTTGAGTTGAAAGCTGAATTTACAGAATCTTCGGAAGCACCTGCCTTCTCTCATTCTACTCACGCGTTAGAAGCACTGGCTGTGACGAGTGATGAAGATATGTCTAGTTTCGTTTCGTCTAGAAACGATAGCGCCAGCGCCAAGGTACAAAGCTGTAAATTTAGTCAGTTATATCAGCTGAAGCTCACTGAAGAAACTGAATAGGCGTAGTCTTACGAGTAAGGTTACCTTAGCGTAGTGTCGATCTGCAAAAGTGGTACATATGGGCGAATTGCCTACGCTCTGTTTAGTACCATACTAAAAAAAATCTAGACCCGAACGATAGATATGGAAGAGTAATAGGAGTTCTAAGCTTTTCAGATTGCAGTGCCTCATAGTGTTGAAAACTACTGTTAAAATGGCTGCTAAACAATACAGAAAAGATTCATGCCCCTAATACTAACCCTTGGATGTCCACCTTTGCAGGCTTCGGTTTTTTTGTGCATAGAACATTTTCACACTAATTAGCGGTCACTTTGTGAGTAATTTGCACCATTATCTAACACTGCACCTTGCTTTTTAAACACCTGTAACCCTTCCGTACCATCCTTTTGGGTCTAGCGTTTTTGATACGTTACTAAAGAGGGCATTAGGAATTTGTTACCATTTCTGCAAATCGACACTACGTTAACTTGATATCCATAGTTAGTCCTCTCTAGCTCTATACGTGCCGACTCAATCGACTGACCCCAAATATTTTCATCATATGTATTTGTGAGAAGAGATGATTCATTTGCGCCAGAGTAAAGGAGGGCAGCGCTGTGCACGAGTAGGGCAGTCAGCACCATCCATATTTTCGACATACAGCATGTATAAACCCTCCTTGTTGCAGAGTAAGGTAAGTGAGATGAGCGGAACCAGGACGCCGCACGTGTCCAAACTGATGAAACTTTAGCTGATCCTCGCTATTTTAACCCATCTCAGACGGGTGCGGGTGCCTGCCTCGTCTTATGACTGGTTCGTGACGAAGAGAGGAAATTGCATAGTATTGTTAGGTTGTGTGAAAACAGGTACTTTAGCAATATTACATGAATAAGACCATCAGGGAATGCAGAGAAGCTCAGCCTCATGCAGATAACACCGAGTGTTCCAAAACCATGCAAACACATTTGACTAGCTTACTCAACTCAAATTGATATAATGGTAATGCTGAGTGCTTCCTTTGTACCAGTAAATTGGGAAGTACTTTTACCACGGAAAAGCGCAGCTTACAGAAGTATTTTTCTAGTATTTCGCTGCATATATTTATGCCGACTTCGACTTTTGGTACGAACTAAAGAAATATCCTAGAAGCTGAAAACGGAGAATAATATTATGTTGCCACGAAAGTCTGCAGGATATCTAATAAAAAAAAACAACGTAAGATCGATGGTTTATGCTACTCTTTATCTGCAGTTTTTCGTAAGAGATGTTATATGCGGAAAGAATTCGGCAGTAGCTTACTATTACTAAGTAAATCCGCCATGTCAAAAAAAATTTGCAGGTCGTTACAAGCCTACCACTTCCCGCAGTTAAAGGCAGCACCCGCGCTCAGAGCTCTTCCTGACGGATTCTGAAAGAGGTACTCAAAAATGGGTTAATATTCAAATTTTTCGGCTCAAAAATCATTTCTGATCAAGAAAATTGCTCCAGAATTCTCGTCCGCGATTTCTTGGACGAGTTGTCCATCTAAGTGTCCATCTAACTTTAGACGCCAGTTAGAGCGCTATAAGCATTGAAGGTGAGTTGAATTGAAAGACTTTTGCATGTCCTCCCTCTTAAGGTGGTAGACGACCCCCAGTAGAGAACGCACGGGAAAATACAAAACTCGTCCTCGAGATCGCGGACGAGTTTTCTGGGGAGATTTTCTCGGTCAGGAATGATCTTTGAGCTGAGAATTTGAACCTCATCCTATTTTTTGAGTTCCTCTTTCAGAATCCGTCGAGAACTCAGGAAGGGTTCTGAGCGTGGATACTGCCTTTAATCATTAAGTCACTTCTCGTAGTTAATCATATAACATTGTCTAACCTAAAGCCCCAGGTTGGCTGGCTCGGCAGTACTACCTAACGGGCTCGAAACTCGAGATTGTGGCAAGATCTTACATCGTTGGATCCATACTGTGCATGGTGTGTAGAGAATTACTACAAATAACTCTTAAACCACTTTTTAAGTCGACGAACTTAAATTGTCGTACGGGCAGCACTGCGCTTTTCGAATGCCACAGATTCTTGCATTTATACTAGCAAATTAGCGACAAGAATCTTGACGAATTTCAATCTTTCCAAATTTCAGAGAACGACAGATTAGAGCTGGGTGCATGCAATTATCTTGTAATTTTATATTTATTTTTTTCACTGCGCACAAAGGCGCGCCAAGGTCCAGTAACAGAAAACGAAAACGGAGAGATTCATGCCTACATTATAGTTTTGTTAGATGGATAATTTCACAGATAAGACGGTGGTGCAAGTAAAAAAAAATAGCATATGTTATGGCTCAAATGAATCGGTGGCTTTGTGCAACCCTTTACACTAATCAGCAACAGTCTCAGTGCTCTCAGTCATGTACAGAGTCATAGGGGCAACATCGGCAGTTCGAAAAGTGGGTGTACTGATTTCCCACGCTTAACTGGTGTGCCAAAAATGGAAAGGTTAAAGCAGAATCACTTAATCTAACGACAGAATGATTATTAGTCGAGTCCGAAAATAAATGGATAAATAGGAAAACTGAACCCAAAATGTTTTGCATTATAACTTCTTTTATTTTGCGCAAAATACTAAATTTCTATTGATTTTAAAGCAAAATTAGGCGAATTTTCGAACCTATTAACCTCCCCCAAACAAAAATTAATATCTTCATACTTCAACGTGTTTCTACCGGGCCGGTTACCTATAAAATAGATTTGGTCCTGTTCGATATCGTTCCACCGAGTTCAAAGGGTTCCCTGGTTAGCTAAAATGCTGCGACGCAATGTAGTCTGACAGATTTTGAAAAAAAAGAATTAAGGTTCCCAGAGAGTAGCACGGTTCGGCACTAAATCCTAGCATACGAGGATTTAGTGCCGAACCGTGCTACTCTCTGGGAACGGCTTTTACGGCTTTTAGTCCTGAGTGTGTGCATGCATATCCCACCAACTCAGCTTATTTCTGAAGAAAATACGCAAGATGTGACTCAAGTAGAGTTCAACAGGAAAACTTGTATAACTACTAATTGTAGGGTAAGCCGTCGCAGCTATATGTGGCATATTTGGAAAGAGCATTTCCAGATCTATCTGATAGTGCATATCGCACGTCTATCCTCGGACTCGACTAATGATCCCTTCCTGATAAGTAAACTTCGATCGTACAAAAAGTTTTGTGCGCGAATCTCACAACTAAGATATACTATACTGTAAAAAAAATACCACTGCTAACTATCGCGACATAACATACGATTTCCAGATTGATCGAAATCCTCTGTCGACTATTCTGAACTGACAACAATGATGTAATACCATTAACATGTAGATACTACAGGTTTTGGCAGACCTTACTCTGACCTGAAAATAGCCGATGAAATTCATTTTCTTGATTGCTTTCTTAAATGAATAACTGCACCTACATGATACCAGTTCAGCTGGTAACCTTTCGAGCATTTTTGCTGTTTTAAACAATTCATGCTCAACTAAAATGGAGAAGCGATTTCGTTTATCTCATATTTGTCTGCGAAAGACTGAAAACCTACCAATTCTGCCGTGACTAGGTTTAAAGACCCAGTATTTAGAGGCCTTCAGTTTTGTTTCACGTCAAAAAATTTTGAAGGCAAAAACAAGGTCTTGAAGAACCCTGCGGTAAACGAGATTTTCGATACCTAGGGGCTTCCGAACGACTTTTATAAATTCGGAGCAGATTTGGATAGTCAGAGTTAGGGTAAGTTCTAATTATCCAAAGCTTCTCAAAAGTTATCGGCTCTTTCGTAAGATTACCTTTAGCTCTTATCCTTTTAATTATCTTTTTAAGTACTGCTGTCAATTATGGATGTCTTCTTCAACACTACTCCTACGTAGCTTCACACTAACAAAAAGGGATGGAATGAATCGAGAAATTTTGCTCATAAAAAGCCTATGCCGTAGAATCCTAAAGTCCTTCCTAGCTTTCGGCCGTTATTCAACTCGCATTTTAAGCACATTAATTAAAAAGTCGTAAATACTCCAAGTGTTGGTTTTGCGACAGTCTGCGTGCGGTTACAATGGTAGGATGGGGATAGTGTACATAGAACTAGTCTCACGTAGAAGACGTCATTGTCAAATCGTAAGAAACGTTTATAGACGATTGTTGAGCGTATAGTTTAGTTCTTTTCACGAATCATGCTCTAACTTAACAACATCCATGCGCGTTATTATAACTTCGATCCAACAAATCCTCAGAGATTTTATTCGAAAAGTTTGCCTACGTGAGTTAGTCAAGTTGGCAGTAGTGAAAATCCTAGCGTCAGAGATCGCCAGGGTGCAATACAATTTGGTAAGATACCAGTCGGAATTAGTATCACCAACGTAGATGAAGATATGCATTTTGTAAACAGATATCAGGGTGTGGTTGAGACTCAGCCCTAGCATAAAGGCTGCCTATATCTGCAATATTATTAGCCAAAAAATGGCAACGTAATCCGCAATACAAGCTTTAGGATAAGCGGAGTCCTAAGAAACAACATTCGGCGTCGATGCGGGTAGCGGCCGCCAACAAACGCTAAGCAATTGTAGCGGCACGCAAGGCGTCAATCTACATATTCGAGATTTTCTGGATTGTTACGCAGAATTTCGACGTGCAGATGTCAGTGAAGGCATCAGAACACGTCAAGCATTGCACCAAAAATCACCCTTCGTTTTAGTTTTTGGGCTTTGTTTCCTCACAGCAAAGTTGCTGCTGGTAGGATCCTGCTATTCTACCAGAAAACTACCAACAGAAGGAGTTTTCATTTTAAAAAAACGATGAAGGATAAATTTTTAGCGATATTTAGAGACATTAAGGCTGCATAACATAGGACGTTGAGTAAGGCGACGCATTTCCTCTGGTTCCTTTAAGGGAAGCCCTTTTAGGGCTGGGGGTGTCGGCAAACGCGCTCCAGTGCAACACCGATGCATAGCTAGAGAAACAAGAGTTTAGGAGCTCCGGGAGGGTTGAGAGGGGAGCTAACACCTCAGGAAAGCTTTCTGCCATGTTGTGCTGCGCCCTGAAAGTCGCTATCATGGTTCCGTAAATGCCATACCATCTTACTGCAAATACACTCATCATTTATGCGAGTAACACTTTAATCGAAGCTTTGCGAAGAAAAATCGTAAATGTCTTGGTGTGAATATAGCGTCATATTCAGTTTTCTGCTTTATTCCAGGCTGTCAACAGCTCAGATGGAGGAATCACACCCGACGCTCTGAAGGCATCCCTATCGGAAAGTATTGGTGAACGTTGTTCCGACACGGCATTCACGTCCAGTGACTTCGCAGCAACGAAACAGATGTCGCATGAATATTCGAGTCTGCAACAGAGCACTAAGCAGGGCCTCAGCACTGTCCGACATGCGCAGCGGAGTTCTCGTTCGGAACAAGCGGTTAAAACTAATGAGGACACTACTGTTACGGCAGTGCTGCGTGACAAAGCAGAAGCGTCATCGCCTTTGTATGATAAGCAAGACCTGACTGGTAGAAGCTCGCCAACGATAGCGCATGATGTTTTTGCAGAAGGAAATACTATAAGTGTTTTAAGCGTAAACGATGCCAGCATAAGGGGAAGCTCCGTGGTCTATCCAGTAACTAAGGTAAATTCCTCTAACGGTGCACGTAGAAATATCAGTTTATCCAATGATGCAAAACCTGAGGATGTAGACTATATGAGGTCGTCGCAACCACATTCCGGAAATGCAAATCAAAACGCTTACACATACTACGGAAAAATAACATCCGATTCTTTCTACAGAAACCAGTCAAATGCTGAACTGATGACTTCTCAAGAACAAAAAACACATAGGAGCTCGAATTCCCATACAATCGCTGATAAGGCAGAACCGACTGAAATAGAGGGGGAAACGTCACCAACCACTGATCAGAAACGCAAAAGAATTCTTCCTAGCGAGCTACCTCCTATTGTGCACACAGAGGAGGCCATTCTAATTGTTCCTGGTAAAGAAGACGCTAACATTCTTCGCAGCACTTTATACTTGAATGATGAAACGAAGAAGACGACCCAAAAAACTATGTTCGCCTCAATTCAAGCAGTATCGATAGACGGTAACATTGCTCACAGAATAGAGGTTGCAAACGAAACATGGATAACAGTGCATGTTGGAGCGCCATCGCACAGAACTCTGCACAGAAATCAACAACGACGACATGGCGTTACAGAGATTCCATTGACGCAAAGCTCTCCCAAAAATGCGAGTTCACGACGGATAGCCTCATCAACTGCTCGATTCGTGGGGAGTCATTCAGTTGGAGCTCCATTGACAACAAACGAAAACACTGCCATTTCTAGGAGGAAAATCACTGACGGTAATCAAAGCTCTGCACACAGAAGTAGCACAGAAGTAGTAACAGAGAGAGCTGAAAAATACGTAAATTACGAGGATTCATCACAATCTGCAGCTGAAGAAAATGGTGCAACAATGGCTTTCAGATCTGCTACCAGAAGTAACACAACATATGCAAATAGCGACAATACTACTTTCGCCACCAAAGGAAAAAAGTTGACTGCTGCACCATTGTCCACTGAAAGCGCTAATAACTACACCAACGCAAGCGACACCATTAAGAGACAGTCGACGAGTGCCTTCAGAGAACATTGGCAAAGTAATAGACCTGAAGATGGAGGTAAGATGAGCATTCTGTTCTGGTGCATGGACGTTTGTTATTGATTCCAAGAAAGAACTTCAAAGTGCTTCTGAACAGCCTAACGATAACTATTCGGTGTTTTCTTACGCCTCCTGCATAGGGTGAATACGTTCCTTCACAGCACTCCCAACGAGCTGGGCCTAGCTATTAAATACAAAAGGGATGCACTGCCAGCGTTAAGTTGGAGATGGATCGTAGAACGAGTCGAAGCTTTTCAATCAGATCATGTTTACCTACCCATAATCTGGGGTGGGATTCATTGAACTTTGGCTTGGATGATATGGTTAGCGTACCAGCCTAACGACTGGAATGAATAATAACTTTCTAAACATTCTATTTTTTTTGCTTGACAGGCACAACTCACAAACCAATATTTCTTTAATAGCCATGCTAACTAGCTAGGTAGGATAGAAAGGCAAGGTTTCACGAATCCGCCTGCCTGTTGCAGTACTATGCAGGACTACACCACCGAAACTTTCTCCGACCCTAACTGCGAGCGTCTCATTAGCGCAGCAAGAGCTCTTCGTAGAGGATTTCGCTAAAAATGGGAGAATCCATCCATCCATTCATGAACCGACCTGGTAAGGTCCCTAGCGTTTATGTATGTGACTTCAGGTGTATCTGCGTCATGGTGCCAATCTTACGCAAACAATGCACAAGATTTGCAACCAGCAGCTAAGCGCGCAGAAGTGAAGTCATATGGACGGAGATAGGCTTAGACAAACTAAAATCCAGTTCAGAAAAAAAAACAAGTCTGCCCGTCCGGCTACGCCAGACTTCCAGACTTGCTGACTTCCTGGCTCGCTTCGCTCGCATCACTTGATTGTGAAATTGCACATGTATAGGCATGCTGCCCTATCCCAGCGCAACCGGCAAATTATCGCACAATCCACTATTATTACGTATCGCTGCCGACCTCCTTTTCCTCTCTGATGGCGTCCTGAAGGCTTCTTGCGCTCTACGATATCATTTATTTTATACTCACTCCTTGGGAAGAAACACTTGCATATTGAGAAATACAGCCAACTTTCAATGGATTTGTTTCTATCGAATTCGATGTGCGGCGACTGCTAATTTCAAGATCGAAACATGTGTCCAATTGTATCGGAGTAAGAGAAATTCAGCAGCAACACTGAAGAGGTCTGCCTTCCAAAGCAGGGCTGCTCTACTTTGTCATAAACGCTATTGCCAATGTGGGCGCTAACTGTTAGCGCCGGATGGCTCACATGCCGTACAACGCGCACGCCGTGCAGCCCACACGCCGGAGGAATTGTGCGCACGCTTGATGGCGCACAGGCCGAATGGACCGTTACCCTTTGACGGCGCGTGCATCTGCCGTATGGGTGGTCCCATCCTATGCATTGGCTGGAGAACTTAGTTCTTCTGCCAGTGCTTTAGGGGCAGTGGACGCGGAAATCCTCGATACCTAGATTTTGGTATGGAACGAAAGAAGACAAAGCTCTGAGTACGGCTACCACGGTGCAAATGCTCAATACTGCTTTTAAAAGCTCAAAACAGTCTTTT
Source organism: Oesophagostomum dentatum (assembly GCA_000797555.1). Lineage (NCBI taxonomy): Eukaryota > Metazoa > Nematoda > Chromadorea > Rhabditida > Strongylidae > Oesophagostomum > Oesophagostomum dentatum. The sequence continues at coordinate 64,440 of KN549578.1, read as the reverse complement.
ATGCGGCAAAAATGCACGAAATGCTCCCTAATAGCGCTCTTTTTACAGCACCCTTAGGCAAATTTAGGATATATTGTCATCATAGCTGTATTGGGGACGCCTCGATCTTTTAGCGCATACCAAAACTGGGGGCACTCAACTTAATTTGATCTCTGCCCGGCGCCTCCTGTTATTGCGCTTAAAACTTATGTTTGAACGACCCCGTTAGCTTTCAATGTCTTTCAGAACAGAATGAAAGAGCAAGACCTCATCAGCATAGCTATAGTGGTAGGATATTCCTAATTTGTCTAATAGCCCTGTAAAAAAGCGCTATTAAGGATCACTTTGTGCGTTTTTACCGCATGAAAGGCTTTTTTCAGCATTTAAAGCAGTACGAACATTTGCATCGTGACAGCCGTACTCAGGGCATTGTCTTCATTCGTTCCATTTCAAAATCTCTGTATCGAGGATTTTCGCGTACACTGCCTTTAAAATGAACTATACTGGTGCTCGGGAGCCCTTATATATACGCTGATGATAAAATTTCATTCTTATTTCATTGTGAACAATTTTTACATGTTCGACCTTAAGATATGAAAAGTAGCTCGGAACATGTTCTCAATAATGCGAACGCATTCAAACTAGCAGATCGGGAAAGCCCCGCTAGCATGAACGGCCCTGCAGTTTTAACTTGCCTGGACACCATGTGCATGGTGCCGTCCTACCCACTGCTTGGAAAACTGTTGCAGTTCTCCATTTTCGTGGTCGTATATAAAATGAGCTCGACCGAATCGCAGCAGCACTTACGTACATTGCAATGATAGCATTTGATTCTACTCTGCTATGAGCAATTGTAATTGTAACTGTATTGTAAATTGTAACTTTGTTAGAAGGAAAAGTGGACCAAAAAGGCCTTAAAATTTGACGAAACTAAAAATTTGCACGCTTTTTGCACAAATCACAGCTGATTAATGTGGTGGTCGTGGTTCCTCCCGGGAGATTCTGGTTCTCTTGAACAGAAAGGCAACTATGCACACATGAATTGCCATTTGATAGTACTAGATAATAGAGCCGTGATGTTCTGTAAGAAGCTTTGACACAGCTTGTAGTGTCGCGTTATTGGAGACATTAGTGTATAATGAAGTGACATCGAATGACTTCATAACACATTCGCTGCTGAACAGCGTTTGTTGAAGATGCTCTAAGAACATTTTGGCGTAAGGTGGGCTCATATATAGTAGTTGCGTCAGTATCGTTGTCAGCGCCCGGGATAGTCTCTCCGTAGGACTCTCTTACTCCTCACAGATTGCTTATGATGGACATAGCTTTCAAATCTTGAGGGTTTTCGGTTCCGTAGTTTGCCGGCGGCGTACCAGGAGGCTCCTCAAAGATTGTGCCGCCGTCCTTCGGTCTGGTCGCGAGGCTCCGCCTATATGCTTTTTCCTGCAGTGTAGCGCGTTTACACAGAACGTAGGAGAAGGATGTAGAACCGGATTTAATTAAGAAGTATTAAGAAATTACGAGTAGTGTTAACTGGAGATCACAATCTCACTTAACTACGTATGAAAAAAAAATTGGTCGTCTAAGAAATTCTGTTTTCTACGCTTCTAACCATAACTGAAAAAAGCTCCAAAATTTGGTAATTTTCTAACCCTCGCATGTTGTCAGCCTCTTTCTTGCGACATACCTCGATTTTCTGACACTTCTGGTGTCCCGTTCATGGTATTTCCCAATGTCAGCTTAATAGTCAATTTGTTATTATTTATTAATTAATTTCATTTGTGTTCTTCGCTATGCCTTCTTCAGCAGATGCGCTGCCCTGCAGAATCATGTGGATGAAGGGCCTCGTGATTATGTCGCTAATTGTCCGCTAGCTTCCAGGATGTTCTGTGGACATCCTACCCTCGCTAAATGTGTCCTCCAGGAAGGTCAACGTAGCCTTTGGAGATCCTTCTGAGGCCCCGCCGGCCCCGCCTAGTTTGCCCATACTGTAGGCATGGGGATTGCGCAGTGTCAGGTTTAGTTTATCTGATGATACTTTCCATGTGGTAAGGAAACGTAGGCGAAACTAGTAGGACTCTTATGGTACGAGTAAAGAAACACCTAGATGGGCTTAATCGATCCGTAAGTGGGACCCCTTTAAGGGCACGCCGCAAGCAGAGTCATGAGAACCTCAGCTTTCGAACTTTTCAGCGTTCAAAATTTCTTTAGGTTTTGATCTAAGTTGGCGAGCCCCCAGGGTACTCAAACACCGCTAGCTGTACGCCCACACATTTCCAGTGGTCGGTGATTGCTTCACACGAGGCTAAAGTAAGCACTCTTTTATCCCAGTTCCATGATTCGTGGTGCTCTGTACTCAACTTTTCTAAATGAGTAATAAGCCTTGCGAAGACGTTTGGGAGGACAAGTAATGAATGTTTCTGACCTTCCAGGCTCTGACACAGACGATGACGCCGAAACGTTAGCCTCAATGAAGCGTTTTTAAAATCTTGGTCTACGCTCAACAAACCAACACTTATTCCTAAAAAGGTTTTTTTCTTCTTGGCCTCCATTTCTTCTCTTATTGTACTTTCCTTCGTCTTTCCACTAATTTTTGCTGAGAAACCACAGAAGGACCAGCTAAGACCGAAGATAAGAGGAAGTGAGCGGAATAACAGATAATACTTATACAGATACTTGGATGGCCTGTCCTCTCGAATATTGCAGGCTTCAGCGTCCATCGATTCGTTTCGTTCTCTTGCTAACGTCATCCAGGACGTTGGTAGAATTCGTAATTGGATCCTTCCGCGAGTTTCCGTTCCGTATTTTTGAACGGAACCCAGCTGATTTCTCCGCTGCTCCATCTTCTCCACGAACACGTCCGCGCATCTCTTTGGAGGTCTTCCTCGAATACGTTTCACGTATATGGAATCCACTCCAAGGTTCTTATCGTCCATCTGTCGTCAATCCTTCTTACGATATGACCGGCACATCCGTGTTTTCCCTTCGAAACATATTCACCTGGATAGCGTAGACGGAACATCCTCCTGACAAGGGACCGTGGCCGATCGGAATGAAATAATGCAGCATGGAATATGCTCCCCAGAGAAAGCGAACGTCATGCTGCACATTTGCATGGGGTCCTGCACATAGTAGTGAAGTGGCGCTCCTGCCTCAATACATCGGCGGTTGATTATGCGTCACGTTTTCAGCATTGAGCCGTGAACAGCAACATCCTTCCAAGAACCATCCTAACGTATAACTCTTCAAAAGAGTTTTATGAACAGGTCCTGGTGTTCTGCGTGCTATCCCTGAAAAGGCGCTATGCCTGCAAAGCAGGGCTATCTAGATGAGAACGCTGAACCATTCCAAACTTCAGTACAGCTTTTTTCTGCCTGATCTGTGTCGAGAGCGTCAATTTCCATTTATCATAGTCACTGTGCTATCCAGCTCGCTGACGGATGAAACCAGCCACCGATGTATTGAGGCAGGTACGACACCTTTCCCGGCCTCTACTACTTCGCGCAGGACCCGCATGTAAACTTGCAGCATGGCGTTCACTTTTTCTGTGGAGCATCTTCCATGCTGCTGGTTTCATTCCGATCGGCCACGGTCAAGCATCGTTCCCTTCTAAGATCAGAACTGCGAAGTCCATCTTGATGTTGAGTTCGCCGGTTATACTTCAGGAGAAATCTCTCAAGCGCTTTGTGGGTGATCCGTAGCCTCCTCGACGCGGTGGCAGTATCTGCCCACGTCTCAGCTGGTGTACCACCAAAATTTGGTTGGCAAGTTTTTTCCAATAGGACTGTCAGGGAAGGCCTGCTCTTCAACACCACCATTGTAATAACCCCCAAAACCTACTCATTTTAGAGAAACGGCCTTATCAAATACGAAATTCCTGCTAATAAAAGCTACGATACGCCAAAGTACGGGGCCAACAAGCGGCTAGAAAATCAATGTTAGATTACTCTTCTTGCGCGAACATGCGTTTGAGGATAAACAGACAACATCGGTAAAGCCGCAGCCCCATTACCTTCACAAGAGCCTTGCTTCGAGTTTTGTTCCTTGTTGCATTGCAACTTTCATTAGCAGGAATTTTATATTTGACAAGGCCATTTAACTAAAATGAGTAGGTTTTTGAGGTTGCTGCTGTGGTAGTGCTATAGAGCAGGCCTTTCCTGACAGTCCTACTAAAAAAAATTCATCAATCAAATTTTGGTGGTGCACTGCCTTTAAGGAGTTGATGCTTATTCCAGTCATTCTTACTGACGAGGAAAGGATTATTAGTCGAGTCGTGAGATACCTGTGCGATATGCTTCCCTAAACAGGGCTTGGAATCGCGTTCCCGAATATGTCATTATTATCTGCGACGGCTTACTTTACAAGGAGTTACACAAGTTTTTTCATTTTAAACTCTGCTTGGTAAAATGCTGCGGTGTAATGCAATCTAACAAATTTTAAATACAAACGATGAATCAAAGTCACCACAAAGTCTCTAATGTATGAAGTGTTTAGTCCTGGTTGATTGTGCGTAAAAAACACCGATTCAGCTTATTTCCGAAAAGAATCCGCAAGATCTAAGTCAAGCAAGGTTCAACAGGAAAGCACTATAACTCCTTGTAGAGTTAGCCGTCGCAGCTATGGATGACATATTTGGAAATGCTTTTCCAAGCCCCATTTGGCTGAGCATATCGCACATCTATCTCCCGACTCGACTAATGATCCCTTCCTAGTGAGATGGATACACTAGCCTAGTTAGCCAGAGTATAGCTTCTTCCCAGCCCAGGTGGGCTGTGGCCTCCCTCAGGGGCCAGAAGGCGGGTCAGGCTGCTCTACTCCTCTCGTTCGGCTCGTTTTCGAGGTCGTTCTTTTCTGAAACTTTGTGTATGGTATACTTCCACCAAAACGGTACTTGCGCCGAATCAGACCGGTGCATGTGCCATTCTCTCACCTGCAGAATTGATCAACGATTTTGAAGCGTAACGGCTTAGCGCAATTTATCTGCATTTTTTCTGCATCAGGCGTCACTTCTGGTATCTCATACATATGGTTAAAGGCGCAGTACCACGAAATCTAAGTTTCTGCACATTTGGTACCAATCGACGCCTCTTGGACCCTTCTATTCATTGCAGAAGTTTCAGGAGAAAATTTCCACCCGTTTTCGAGAAAAACCGCTGTACAGCGCCTCGTTTTTGAAGCTAATGTACGAGCAATGCTGAACAAAGACATGTCAAAACAGATCTACTAAGCCAATAACCATTCATTCGTTCTGCCTTGACACATCATCCCGGTATATTAACTCGTACATGAGCTTCAAGACAAAACGCTGTACAGCGGTTTTTCTCGAAAACGGCTGGGAATTTTCTCTTGAAACTTCTGCACTGGATAAAAGGCATCAAGAGACGTCGATTGGTACCAAATTTGCAGAAATTCAAATTTCGAGGTATACTGCCTTTAAGTAATTAAACCACCAATCAGTGCGGCAGGTGAACCTCGTCCATACTTGTGTTAACATTTCCGGACGTGTCTGCCATTAAGAATAAAATGGGCTTCTCTTTACTGCAGTGGTTCCCACCACGACCAGGCAGTATAGGAATCCATATAGGGTTTTATCGTTGCCATTCCTGGAACTTTTGGGTGGTATGCAGGGCAAAACCGTTGTCGCATAAATACGACATTCAGGCACTTGTGCCATAGTAGTAGGGCCATGTGCCTCTGACGTAACAGGGCGCGGTGTGGAAATTTCCCGTGTCTGTTGCGGGAGCTTTCCCGTAATATGACTTGTGTTCGACGGGCACCGGTGCCCAAAAGTTTCTGAGTTCATGTTCATCGAGCATTCGAGGTAGACGTAGGAAGGCGTCTTCGCTATGGGAGAACCCTCCAATTCCACTCCTTCCCCTTCGCTGTAGGCATTCTTAATGAACAGCGTCTTCTTCCGATTTACTCGCGGTCCGAATCTCTTCCCTACGTCGTTCAGTTCCTTCAACATCGTCTCTGCCTCAGCGATACTCCTCGAAAAGAGAACGATGTCATCCGCAAAGCGAAGATTGGAGAGAAATCGTCCGTCAACTCGTATGCCTTTTTTATCCCACTCAAGCGACTTCACTATCCACTGCAACGCTGCGGTGAACAGCTTTGGCGAGAATGTCACTCTGACGTACTACCTTTCGCATGGGTATTGAAAGGGGACGATGTAAAATCTGCACCGCTACTGAGCAGTTCTTGTAACAGTCAACTAAGGTGTTCACGTAAAATCCCACTTCCTGGTCACTAGTGCCCACAGTATGGCGTTCGTCTCAACGCTGTCGAATTCTTTTTATAGTCAACAAACCTAAGAAGGAGGGGCAGGTGGTATTCATATTCCCGGCAGACCTCTATGATTCCCGAAACTGTCTGGATGGTCCAAACAGCTGAAGTTTTTGCAAAATCCAGCTTGCTCTTAAGGTTGGACCTCATCCAGTGTCCTTAATGGGCGAATGAGGATGATCTTTGTAAACAGCTTGTACAGTACGCTCAGCAGGCATTTCGGGTTGTAGTTCCGGATATCTTCACGATCGCCCTTCTTGTACATAAGAGCGAGATGTGAGGTCCTCCACTGGTCCGAGTTCCTCTCCTTCTGCAAGTATATGCCATATATGCCATGTTTGCCGCTAGAATTCCGTGGAAGCGGTGGCTTCCAGCCCTCAGAAGATCATCCGAGATGTCGTCTGGTCCTGGTGTTGTGCCTGATTTCATGGTATCGATTGCGGCGCGTACTTCAGCAGAGAGAATCCGTGGTGGTACTTCGCCAGCGGGGATGTTGGGGTGGTACAGGAGTTGGCGAACGGAAGAGATTAGTGTAGAATCTCTCGTTATCGATTCCATCTCACAAGGGAGATGTTGGAGTTTCGTCCTCTTTCATAAGTGCAGTCAGTGGAACATGGTACTCCTGGTGGTCCCTTCGGCATTTCTTCAGGCTTGTCCGTTTCTGTGCTACTTTTAAAATCCTCGCCTGCCTGTACCTTCGAAGATCCTCCTGCAAAGCTCTTCTGCAGCTGGTGTTCTTCACCAGTTGCTCGATGTGCGATGCATTTGTATCTAGCCTGAAAGCTCTTCTTCTTCTTGGCAGCTCCTCGGTGGCGTTCGAAATGCGTTCCACATGTGTTGAGTGAGGCTTCACAGCTCGCTTTGCGCAAGCTTCCAGTGTTTAAGAAGCCATCCATAGTCTTCCGTTGGCTCCTCCACGACAGGCCGGTCATATCGAGACGAGGACTCCTCAGGCAGGGCAACGTCATAGACGACATCCCTCCTCATCTACTAGATGTTCTTCTCTAGCTTGTGGTTGAGTCGTACTTTTGCTCGAAGGAGGCGGTGATCAGAACCACAACAGAAAGATGGAACTACGGAAACATCCAGTAGACACCATTTTCGGTTGGTGAGTATGGGATCGATCTCTGCGTGAGTCGTGCCGTTGGGTGACTCCTAAGTCCACCTGCGGTGTTCCTTCTTCATGAAGATGAAGTTTCCATGAAACAGTCGAGCGGCGAACAAGAGCCCTCCGATACGATTGCCACTATCGTTTCGAAGTCCTAATCCAAATCTTTTAATAGTGTTCTCAGCATCTACGGTTATCCCTGTCCTTGTGTTGAAGTCTCCAGCAAGAATTTGTCGAAGAACTTTTCGTTGCAAATCACCTCCCCCTTCTCCTCGTAGAACACGTCCAGTTCAAGCTTATCGGCTGCTGACGTTGGCGAGTAACAGTTAATGATGCTGACGGTCTTCTGGTCTTCCGGCGTGGAGGGTGGTGACGGAGGACAGTTATGCGAGGTGACAGAATTTTGTTCAAGTCGAGAAGATGAACGACTGATGAGTGTACGACAAAGCCAACGCCGCTAATACTCCGTCCTGAGAGCTTCTGACCACGGAAGACGAGAGTTCTGTCATTCATATGTCTCACTTCTACTTTCCTGTTCTTGGTCTCCTGCAGAGCAATCACATGGTGTTTGATGCGTCCTGCGGCTTCGAAAAGAGCGTAGAGATCGGCATCGGCGTTGCTGGAAACTGTTCTAGCGCCGTAGGTGCAGATCAAAAAACAGTCTTCATGACGAGTCGTCGACGTATCGTCTTGGTTCGAGGCATTTTTTTCTGGAAAAGTCCTCAATGCGTAAAAATTTAGTAAATGTTAGGTTGTGTCTTGTTGTGAAAGAATCACACTGTACTAATATTCACTTATCTCTTAAAAATATTTCGCTTCCAATATGGACAGTGGCCGGCTCTGAGTATGCTTTCAAAGAGATGCGGTAACCACCTATATAATGGTCTTCACGCTAACAACGGTGCTTTTTCCAGCGATACTTCGCGTCTTCGCGAATCAGCACATCTTGTTAGAATGCCTAATTTGAACTCTCCTACATTTTCGGTAGACATCCGGGCCGAAGCCTCGCTAAACCAAAAGCAGCCAGAAAAGAACATAGCTGGTTGGTTATTGCGCAGCAATCAAAAGGACGGCAAATCGCAGCTTCTAAGCAGATCTTCTCTTCTAAAGTACAAGTCTGTCCGCCCGGCTTCGCCGGGCTTCCAGACTTGCTAGAGTGCTCGCTTCGCTCGCACCGTCTTACTTCCCACCGTCGCGCGTGCATATTGCACCACCTCAGCTGTTATCCATCCGACCAACCGCCGATCAATAAGTTGATAATTTATTGATTAGAGTGGCTGGAGTAGTATGTCCAATCGAATTCCTTGATAAGCCTTTCGATGCGCTACCGGTTGACGCATCATAGGCGCTTAATTAGCCTCTTGTTCAGTACCGTTGACGGCCCCCCGCGCATTGCTAGTGACC
>KN549578.1:43329-54557 GCA_000797555.1 Oesophagostomum dentatum | reverse complement strand
TTCTGCGACCGCCACTGCTGTATGCATATATATAGACACTATACACATACATATTCAACAAGAGATTGGCCAAGACTCCCGCAAAAATTCTAACTCTCGAGTATTACAATGGAAAACGTCCAAAAAGTCTGTTTCGATAAATTCCACTTTGCGGATTTTACCTATTTGTAGAAGCAATTTCGATAAGCTATTTTGTGGTGGATTAAGAGCGAATGTCCTGGCAAATGTGCGAGAATCATTTCAGGTGCACTAATTTTCTCCTCAAAATTTTAGACCTTGAAAACCAAAATTGTGTTGAAAAAGTAGGGGGCTTGAACACCTCAAAAATCGCGGAATTTTTCGATTTTCTGGCTTTACGATTTTCATATGTATCCTCGGGCAGCCATGCTATGCTTCATTTGGAAGAATGTTGTCTTCATTGACTGTTCACACAATCGTGACCACCCAGCTACTACCATCACTTAGCAGTGACCGCTGATATGCGCTGGAAACAGGGCCCAATTTCAGGCAGGGTCAAGCGTACCGATGCGACTCACTTGCCTCCAAGGCGACCCCTCCCCCCTTCTTAGCAGAGATTTTCGACCAGGGCGCAGCACCAGCTGGAGAAACTCATTCTCAACTACTAAGTCCCTCAAGAATAGATGCTAGATTACGAAGACTGCACAAGCCCAGCAGTGCTTCCATTGTGTTCAAAATACGACAGCAACAATGTAATTTTAAACGAGTTTCGACGCGAGTTGCAATGGGGCGCGCTTTCGCATGTGAGCACGGCGGCCCGAACTTTCTCAAACTTTCCTTATAAACTTTAAAGAAACAAAGAAGGTAATTTGTGAAGATGTAATGTGTGTAACATGTAATAGCACCTGAAGAACAACCATGCAAAGTAGCGTCCTTCGTTTTAGTTTCTCCGCCTTCATTTTTGAAAAAGATGCTCCCAGCTGGGTGCGCGTTGGAAAATTTTCAGGTTTTATCCAACAGAACGCTTCTTTTTCTAATACGAAGACGGAAAACTAAAACGAAGGTTGTCTTTTCTGTGGTATAAACTAGGAGAGATACTGCATCTACTCTCTCCTCAAGTATTCTGCGAACACACACAAACCGGCGGCCCTGCCGCAGCGCACGTGGCAGCCATGCTCGGAGATGGCTGGCTGCCGATCGATTGCTGACGTCATAGTCACGTGTCTGTTCGCAGATTACTTGAGGAGACAGTACATCAAAAATTTTGAGCAGAAATACTAAATGTAAAGGGAGAAAAATGTGCTTTTCTATTGGAGCGGAATAACTACTACGGCACGGTGATTGAGGCCGCAGACTGAACTGAATTTTGCATTGTTCTGTGTTTTGTTTTGACACACCTTCTTCTCTACAAAAAAACCTTGTAATAAGGAAATTGTCAGCAACACTAGAAAAGTCGGCCGGACTACTAGGTCACTGGCTCAGTTCGCGGAAATTACGAAGTCCTGTTGGATTTTTTCCAACACTAGCTGCGCCCTGTTTTCGACTCCCTACTGTAGGTGAAATAAACACTTGAAACAGAGAAGCGCGAAAAGGTTAAGGCTGAGGAATGCAGAAAATGCCGTCAAAACTAGCTAGAAAACGGCCCACCAACGCACGCGCGTGCGCGGCGCGGTTCCCTTAAAAAATGAGAAGAGCAGGGTGCACAGAAACTTGATTAACTTATTGAAAGCGGAGGAGAAATGAGGAACATTCTAATCACGTGGAAGAAGAAGATCTGCGCTATCGTTTAGACTAAGCAAAGCTTTAGAAAATTCTTAACACCAAGAACATTACACGGTCAAACATCGCTGTTTTCTGAATTTTAGAAAAAGTAGGGGTAAGAAAATCAAGAGCAAATCTTCTCAGCCATGAGGTTTCAGGAAGCTTTATATAGCAAGGGAAACTACAAAACTTCCTCCGCCTCTGCTTGGAATAGCACGGAAGTCTGACTCCGTTTTCTACAAATTAAGTTGATGCGACCCAAGGTCAGTTTTGATGCGACTCTTGGCTTCGGTCGCACCTCAGTCGCATCAAATTATTTCCCTTAAAAAGGAGGAACTGCAAAACCTTTTTCGGACTTTAAGATAGGGCTAATCCTCTGGTTTATCTCGTACACAGTGTTTCCTGAAAGCTCACAGTACGAAGCGAATAATTGCCCTTTTTCGACCATACTTTTGATGAAAATCGAAAATTACACATGTTTGTCGTTGTACAGTTCTTCAGGATTTGAGTCTTCTGGCAACTCTTTTAGAAGATTCTATAGAGCGAATCTTATTCTTTGGAAAGGTATGTAAAATTCATGAGTTTGTTTCCTTTTTGAGGACTTATACATGTTTTTGTGAACCCTACTTTTTCAATTTCTCAAGAGTTCGTGCGCTCCACGGGCGTTTATGCGCTGCAAGGGCAGGTGTTGCGCCAAGCTAAAATTCGTAATTTTCCATGGTCTTATCACGTAGCCTCAGTGCGTGCGGAAGTTTAGCACTCCCTTCCCTTTTCGGACATCACCGCGGCTCATCATTAGGGTCGCCGTCGCCCTGAGGGTTTCGAAAAGAAAAATCCAGGAGGAGAGGAGTTCCAAAGAGACTAGACGGTTGTGGGCTAAAATTGCGCGGAGTCCTCTCCCCAAATCGCTGCTATGTCATTTGATATTGCATCAGCTCAGCGGCGACCCGTCCCCTCGAGCGACATCCCAAGTAGACCCCTCGTTGCGACTGTCACAACTACGCTTGACCCTGATTTCAGGCCTTATATTTCTGCTCATGTGTTTTAGAAAATGAGGTTTGATAGTAATACAATAAAAAAAATTGTGATGCCAACACAGGTTTGTTAATGAGACTTCTTTATTCACCTTACGTTTCGGCTACACGCCGTCTTTAGAGGCCTGAAAGGAGTCAAAATTTCACTCATCTAAGTTCCCTACCATCAAATGCCTCCTCAACGCTTGTATATCCGATTCGTCTGAGGTAGGAGCCACTAAGTAACCAGAACAGACAAACAACGTACCGATCGTCTCAAAGAAAGAGCGGAGCAATGTGCAACCGCTAATTCTTTGTCGCCTGCAGCTGTATGAACGAACTAAGCAACTCAAAGCGTTGCGCTGACTTATATAGCTGCGGACAATCTCATAGATCGCACGATGGTATAAACGGCATCAGATCACGCGTTATGGATAAATGCTCATTTCTGTTATTCATGCTAGGATTTCGCTCAAGAATCCAGGCGCCCTCCAAAGCTTTTCGAGCAGATATTTCGTTCTCATGTGCTAAGATGGTACACATCAAAGTCGTTTTCCGCATGATCTTCCTTTATATGCCTTCCCAGCGGACTTACCAAGCTTCGCCTTTTTTTGCTTGCTAAATGTTCATTTACTCGCACTCTGGGCGGCCGGTCTCACCAGTGTAGATGGCATGGCAATCCAAGCACTCTATTCTGTAGACAACCCCACATTTCATACAATCACCTGGTACTCCATAAGGACAAATTACGCAGCTAGGCGAAGTGCAGGCTTTATCATACAGTCTGTTACGAATTACACGCTATTTGATATTTCTACTTGGGATGTTTACTAAGCGAACAACATCTTCTAGCTGAGCCTGTTTAACGCACTCTTTGATAGCTGAGCTTATCCTATCGAAGACGAACGGCAAGCATAACGGAATCTTAGAGGTGATCTGATTAGCTGCATTCATTGCTCTTGGTCTTCTCGCTTGTCTGGGTTGCAGTGGATAGCCTTCAATAACTATTTCATGCCTTTGCCTTTGAGCTAGTTTATAAAATGGAAAGAGCCGAAAAAACCTGAATTTCAGTGTGCTTTGGAAGGTGCGTGCTCTGCTACAATAAGTGCTATAGCAGTGCGATTGCATGCCTTTTGTAGAAGAAAGCAAGCGCTTCCGAATCCCTGCTGAATCGCTATATATTCTCTATATTCTCTCTCTCTCTCTCTCTCTCTCTCTCTCTATATATATATATATATATATATATATATATATAGAGAGAGAGAGAGAGAGAGAATATAGAGAATATATATATGGAGAATATACATACAGAATATATATATACAGTGCATTTCAAAATTATACAACACCCCACTTTCAGTAACTTTTCACGTCAGCAGCGCAACAACTTGGCGATATTTTTATCTTAATCAGCATGCAAAAGAGCCCCTACAAGCGGATCTTTGCACATGTAGGGCATTTTATGAATTTTTAAAAATTTTCGCCCATTTCGTAATTATATGACACCTTTGAACAACTCGTGTTCTTTAAAAGAAAAAAGGCTGAATTTGGTGCGTATCTTTGTGAGAGAATGTGACCAATATCCATTGGTTTCTTCTTCACATAACAGCCCGTTAGCGTTTGTCTGCAATATGACTTCAGACATTTTTTTTCTGGGAAAGTCGTCAAATGCGTAAAAAAGAAATTCTTGCTCAGTAGATGTTTGGGCGCGTCTTGCTGTGGAAGAATGCGACTAGACTAATGTTCATTTATTTCTTAAAAATGTTTCGCTTCCAATACGGACAGTGGCCGGCTCTGAGTATGCTTCCAAAGAAATGCGGTGACCACCTCTGCAATGGTCTTCACGCTAAAAACGATGCTTTATCCAGTGGTACTGTCTTCGCGAATTATCACAACTTGTTCAAATGCCTAATTTAAATTCTTCTGCATTTTCGATAATCCAGCCGGGTGTTTGACACATCTGGGTGCAAGCCTCGTCAAACCAGAGGCGGCCGGAAAATAATATAGCTGGTTATTGATCACACTTTCTCACAAAGATACGCACCGCAAACCCTTGTGATTCAGGAGCAGCACAGATTAACGGCATCCTGCCAGCGCAGTTGACCTGGCAGCCGGTCTGCACTTAGCTGGGCAGATGTCGTACTCCTTTACAGTTTGGGTGGCCCTACTGGAACATGAACTTCCGCTGTACTTCGCAGTTCGATGTCCATTGCCACCCCCACGCCACGATAAGGAGACAGACCGAAAATGTGGAGAATAACAGATAATATATGGTAAAATTAGCTTGTTTTCAAAGCCACTTTCGTAAGTTTCTTCACTTCTAAAAGGGCAGTCGCTTTCGAGATTGCTTTGGGGGCATCTATTCCCGGCCATGACTGAGCTATGCTGACAAAACCCTCTGTGTATAACAGAAGGGGATGCAAAAAACCATTAACATTATTTTTTCTTAGGTTTCCTTTTCCAAAAAAAAACTCGAAAAAATCTGCTTGCCTTCTGAAATGCGAATGTTTGAAAAACTCAAATATTCGAATACTGCAAATACTCGAGATATCTGAAAAATTAATTGCTCGATGAAAATTCGAAACTCAGAAAGTTGAGCTATTTATTTACTCGAATATTCGAAACTTCTAAAAATTCTATTATCCGTGATTCGAATTATTCGAAAAGTTGAAATATTCGGTAGTTTCAACAACTGAATTTAGACGCCATTTACAGGGAGTTCGTATATTATGTTCTCAGGACTGTCCGAGTCTTACCTGATTTCGAGAGAGTTCAAGGTAAGGATTGTGTGCGTAAATTTATACAGAAGGACGAGAGGCAAAGGAAAGCAGCTATCGGCGGGGCTGCGCCGTAGAGTTGACCGAGCAAGGTGTCCCCAGGGTCTTGTACGGTCTGAGCAGGTGGTGCTACCCTGGTTGGAGTAGGCTGCCTCTTTCTACATTCAGCTATACAATCGAGCAATGGCTGCATCCCTATAGTGTTAGTATGAGTGCTCAAGAGAATCAGGGCTTCCCTGTGCAAACCGATACCTTAGCGGCTATGCGGAAAGGGTTTACGATGAACTTAAAATAAAGGTATTTTCGACACTGCTTCCACTAACATAATAGCAAGGCTCAGTAGCATGGTTTAGTTTGCGAGATGGAAAACAGGCGTACTACAAACCATAATCGCAAGTGTGGCGAGGATTACCACGAGCGCAGCGTAGTGATCGGCGGTCGTGCACAGTTGCGACTATGGTTACAAGTAAAACATAATCGACACTTTCAAGGCCTAGTTACGGTACGTTCCAAAAGAACGTCAAATATTGGTAATGAATAAACAAGCTGATGTTTTCTAATGATTGAGCTTGATACAAACGACTTTCCCGCGGAAATTCATGCGAAGTCTGTGAGCTCCCGAATTCAGTGGATTTTGCGTAATGTGCAAAATACTTCGGAGATCCACTCTTACACTCGAACAGTCGGAGATACCATGCTCAGACAGATCCAATAAGTCACGCAATAAATAGAATATGTCCTTCATTGAATTTTGCGCTCTGACAATTGCTGGGGCCATTAGCAGTCAGATGGCGCGGGGTATACAGTTCGACAGCGTTCATGACTTTATAGTCCCTCAAATATTCAAAATTCTGAGGCATCGGACTTGTATGACAGCGTATTATTCCTCATCACCCCCCAATATATCTATTTCAGGGCCAAAAACAAGCTGCAGGCGGGCTTACTTTGGCTATTTCTGATCACATATGGTGCACAAACCGCGTGGAAAGTGGACCACGTTTGCCTTGCGTGCTTTTCAAAGTACTGTGTTTGTTTTCTGCGAATGATGGGTGACTGGAAGTGAGCAAAATTTTTCGTTACAGAATAGGCAGAGGTGACGCAAAAAGTGCTGTGTTTTAACGGTCCGACCGTGCTCAGGATCTCGAATATTTGCGGGACCATAGAGTCGCGAATCCGATTGAACTGTACCCCTCCCACGCAACCCGACCGCTACCGGCCCCACCAATTGTCTGAGTGGATGGGCAGTTGATAGCCTAATGAAGAATTTATGCTCTTTCGCCTGGCGTCTCACAGAGATGTGAGTTTCACTGACGGGAGACAGCTGAGCAGGGCCGAGGAGCACTTCTGATGTATTGGTATTACGCGAAACTTCTCAGAATGTTTGTTGATGAGCCAGTAACTGGACTCACGTTTTTCTTTGTCAAAGAGCGAACCACAGTCTAGTCTGTTAAGTTCCGTTTCAGATTCAAGGGACTGCACCAAATCAGCCATTAACATCCCTTATTCTGACAATGTAGATATACAGGGAAAAAACGGTAAGCATTTCACGGGTCCGTAGCGTAATGTTTCCAGACGCGGGACTAGTATGGTCGGGTGCGAGCAAACTCGTCCAGTCCCACCAAGCACACATGGTTTTCCGCACATGAACGAGTGTGGCCGAGTTTGCTCCCGCCCGACAGCGCTATCCCGCCACTGGCAACATTACGCTACGGACTCGTATTTCACTTTAAAGGAATCTAATGTAATATTCTGTTTTCCAGCAATTGTCACTTGCAAAGCGGGCTACGTGTTTCCCGACGGCAGCCCCCTTCGTATGTTCACCTGCTCTACAAGTGGTGAATGGAGTATGTCTGGTGACGAAGTTTGTCGAGGTATGCAACTGCAATGAATAGCACTAATTGAGCGTAAATAAGTAATAGACGCATCGCTTTGAGTGCAGGGGTTACCTGCCCGCAGATCGAGTTGGATCTTTCTAATAGCTTAACGCCCTCGAAGGACTCGTCAGAACTACAAGGAAGGCAGCCAGCTGGGACCATGATTGTCCATACATGCGCTGTCTCGTAAGTTTTGCTTTGCGCAGTTTGTCTTTCACAATCCTGGCCAAGAAATTAGAATATGTAATAGAAAAATTTGACATGTAATAGACCTTTACACAATTATGTTGCCGGGAACGAAAGCTGGTACACCATATTATCAGCGGCTGTCGCAGAAAATCTTCTCGGAAAGGAGGAGAGGGATGGGAGGGACGAAGCAATGCTATAAGTTGAGTCCGGCGTCCTAGTAATCTGAGATAGAAAGGATATGAGCGCAATGTATGCAACTAGATACTGATTTGTAACCTAGTCCGTCGGTTACTGATGCCCAAGCAGACATCTTGGCCGTGTACCACGAAATTTGAGTTTCCGTACATTTGGTACCAATCGGTACCTTTTGGCTCCTTCTATCCATTGCAAAAGTTTCACGAAAAGCTTCCAACCGTTTCCAAGAGACATCGACTTCTTGTTGATGTACGAGTTAATATGCCGAAATGATGTGTCAAAGCAGAGTGAATGAATGGTTATTTGCCTAGTAGATCTGTTCTGACAGGTTTTTGTTCACGTCATACATTACCTTCAAAAACAAGGCGCTATTTTCGCAATTTTCCTCAAAAACGCATAGGAATATAAAAGGGGCCTAAGGGGCACCGAAAGTGAAGGTTCAGTTTTGACGGGCATGGGGGCAAAGGTGAAGGTGGTCTGGCAAACAGAGAGGTGTCGACCAAGGGGGGGGGGGACGAAAGTTTAGGTATTTTTCAAATATAGTATTTTATCACAAGTCTGTCCGCCCGGCTTCGCCGGTCTTCCAGACTTGCTAGAGTGCTCGCTTTGCTCGCATCATGTTATTCCCCACTGACACACATGCATATTGCACCACTTCAGTTGTTATCGTACGACCAATGCCGATCAATAAGTCGATAATTTATTGATTGGAGTGACGTGGAGCAGTATGTCCAATCGAATTCTTTGATGATCCTTTCGATTCGCTACCGGTTGATGCATCAGGCGCTTACTTCGCCTCTTGTTCAGCACCGCTAACGTTCTCCTGCGCATTGCTAGCGACCTCCTGCACATGGACCCCACCTTCCCCACATCGATCCCTAGCTCTTGCACATCGGTCCCGTGCTCCTGCACACCGGCTCCGATCCGAATTCCTGCACATCGGTCCTGACTTTCTGCACATCGGTCCCGAACTCCTACACATCGGTTGCGACCTCCTCCACATTGGTCTTTACTCCCGTGCATCCATTACGACTTTTTGCACCTGATGAAGGAACCATTTTTGAATTCTGCTCATCGATATAAAGTTCTTCGACAGCGGTAACGGCCTTCTTCGTGCAAAACACTACTCGTCGCCTGTATCGCCATCGCCTGAGATCGCTACAGTCGCCGACGATTGAATGTTTAAAGGCAGTGTAGCACCAAAATTTGGTTGCTTGGTTTTTCTGGCAGTACTGCCAGCGAGGGCCTGCTCTATAACCTACCATAGTAGCAACCTCTAAAACCTACTCGTTTAGGAGAAAGAGCCCTATCAAAAATGAAATCCCTGCTAATAAAAGCTACAACACAATGAGGAACAAAACACGAAGCAGGGCACTGAACGAAGGTGATAGAGCTGCAGCTTTACCAATGCCGTCAGTTTGTCCCCAAAGACATATTCATACAAGAGGAATACTCTAACATTGATTCTTAGGCTGTTTTTTGGTTCCGTAGTTTAACGTGTCGTGGCTTTTATTAGCAGGGATTTCATTTTTGATAAAGCCCTCTCTCTAGAATGAGTAGTTTTTGAAGGTTGCTAATGTGGTAGGGCTATAGAACAGGCCCTCCGCGATAGTTTTACTAGAAAAACTCACCTACCAAATCTTGGTGGTACACAATCTTTAAATGCCGCAAATACTCAGCGCCATGTGATTTGGCGCTACTTGCGCTGCTGCATAAAGACCTTGAATATATCTGCACCTTCGGATGGCCCTTATGTGGTGCTAATCTTGTCGATCGAGGTTACATGTAAAGGACAAAAGCTTCTTCTACCTTAACATCCCATCCTGTGGCCACTCAACGCCGCAAAACTCTGCGCACAAAAGCGCCTCAAAGTGGAGGTATTGAAATTATTTGGTGCAGAGTCAAGCCCATCTACGGAGTCAGTTTCGCCTCTTTGCGCTTACTTTGACGCCGGATACACGAATTTCAAAAGCTCGCACTACACTTTTTCGTATATACTGCTACAGTGGGTATCAAAACTATGCATCCACTCAAAATTCTATGATAGTGTGATATAAGTAGCAGACGGAGCTCATCTGTTGTGATAGTTGGATTCAACGTGCGAAATACCTATAAGGGCCATATTTCTGGCTCGGCAGCTTTCTCCTGAATTTTTAAATTTATTTTTATCGCTTTTTCTTTGTATCAAAACTATGCATCCACTTAATGAAAAATCATCTTTAAAAAAATGTCCTCAAACCGGTTGGCTACAGAAGTCTATCAGTAGTACCGCAGCAGTAAAAACGCTTATTCCGGACTAGGTTACGGGCAGTTCAGCACCAATGGCTACTTCAAAATCTCTAAATTGTGTTTCTAGTGCATAGTCAAGGTTCGAGTTTTCTATTAATTTTTGTACAGAACCGAATTAGAAAACCAAAGTGTTTTACGAGGGAAATGACTTAGTTGTTACACTCGGTCCACATTTTACTGCTTGCGAGCTGCTTTCTCCCAGCTTCACCATGACTTGAAAGCGTACAACTGCATCTCACCTTAAGGTTTCGTGGACTTTATGGACAGAAAGCGCTTCACAGTCTCCACCGTTTGCCACATAAATACATTTTTGTACACTTACAACCGCGCATAGTCAGGCGTTGTTAAAAATATGACCACAACTTAGACATGTGGAACGAAGAAAATTGTCAAACTTAAACCTGTAGCCGAGCCTTTTGCGGCGAAAACATCGGAAGCAAGAAACTTATCAGTTAAGCATCAATGGTGCTACATTTGCTTAATTCGTTGCAGTCGACGCGTTATCTCCAGTTTTTAACCTCTATGAAGTTATTAAAAGTCTTCGCAGACAAAATCCAAATGTGTAACCGTTATTGCAGAGTACCCGTAAATTTGTCGGTTCTGTTCGCACTGTGCGGCTAAGTTGTGTTAATATTTTTTAAAAAGCCTAACCACGCAAGGCTGGACTAACACAAAAACGCCCTTTTGCAGGCAGCTGGTGGATAATGCGAGGCGCTTTCCGTCCATAAAGTCTACGGAACCCTAAGGTGGGATGTGGCTGTGCGCTTTCAAGTCATGGTGAAGCTAGGAGAAAGCGGCTCGCAAGCCGTAAAATGTGGACCAAGAGTGCAGCAACTAAGTCATTTCCCTCGTAAAACGCTTTGGTTTTCTAATTTGGTTCTGTACAAAAATTAATAGAAAACTCGAACCTTGACTATGCACTCAGAAACATAATTTAGAGATTTTGAAGTAGCCATTGGTGCTGAACTGCCCGTAACCTAGTCCGGAATAAGCGTTTTTACTGCTGCGGTACTACTGATAGACTTCTGCAGCCAACCGGTTTGAGGACATTTTTTAAAAGATGATTTTCCATTAAGTGGATGCATAGTTTTGATACAAAGAAAAAGCGATAAAAACAAATTTAAAAATTCAGGAGAAAGCTGCCGAGTCAAAAATATGGCCCTTATAGGTAT
>KN549577.1:76272-97675 GCA_000797555.1 Oesophagostomum dentatum | reverse complement strand
TTTTTTTGTATGAGTGGTATTCGCTACTTACTGCAGGAGTCATGCTGGTTTGATTATTTTAAAAAAACTGGAAAGAAAAGCATTTACCTAAAGAAGCGAACCGACTAGGAATTACTAGGAATAAGGAATTTTGGCTTGTAATTCACGACGTGTTCGATCTTTCACATCTCTTCGCCATCCCCAGGCAGCAGTAAAAGAGTAGAGCTGGTCTTTTTTTTCAAAGCGATAGATAGATCGCTTGATTAGCAGTTAATTCAGACTCGCTAGTACACTAAGTTGATCACTTTCCTGCACACATCACTTGAAGTGTAAAACTGCTAAGATCTTATGCAGCAGATCCTCCAAACTGATTCATGAACCATGAAATACGAAAGTATTGAAAATTTCAACTTAAAAAAAAGTCGGGATATGACCGGCTACCTCACTCGCCCAATAAGCCTTTCTTGACCTTAGCTATCCCTAGCTCTTGTTGACTCAAAAAAGTGCGGAAACAGTGCAACGTCCAGCTATGGGCGTCACCATACTACGTACTGTTCGAGAAACCTTCGAACTGCTAAGTGTCTGGGTCTATGTCTAGGTCTATGTTTACTTGTTTACAGGGCTACTAGTGATAACGCTTTCAGAATATGTGATCATTTTGGCACTTTTGCATAGTTTAAATGCTGATAAAAATGCAACTACTTATTTTAAAAGGATGTGCAATTACCTTAGTTACCTGCATAGATTTCACGGTACAAAATAAACATTGCGAGGTAGATTCGCAAAACAGTTCATAAACTTATTGTTTGATATGACCTTCCCAAAAAAAATAAATAAATAAACAGCCACTGATGTTTGGATTAGTTGTTACAAGAACACTAAGAGCTTTAGACGATCCTATCGTCCATCACCGTCGTAGTAACGGCCTAGTAATCTTCTCATCTTTCAAGTTTTCCCTGTATGGACGTTTAGAATTATGCGTAATTGTTCAGAGCTGCTCGAATCAGCGAACGGCGACAAGATCCACCCGTTCATCGAGGATATCATTGTTACTGGAGATGACGTAAACGCTGCACTTCGTTTAGTCGCTGTACACGCGCTCGCAGCAAATGGCCTCAAACCGGCCGTCCTCCATCAGTACAGAAGAATGATCATGCAGGTGAGAAACGCCCATTCCAGCCATATGCAGCGTACACTTGTCGCTAGGCTCAAATTATGTAGACAAGCAACCATGCCGTTTCGATTTTGAAGAAGGTTCGTGCATCACTTTGCAATTGACCAGTGAGTAATCGCTTAGATAGAACCCGTTCTTTCGATTTTCACTTGAACAGGGGTAATTGGGCCCGTAGATTGCCGGGACACGGAACTTGGAAATCTACAGAACCCCCCACGTTTACGGCCCCAGTTCTTACAGTGACATGACGTTTTGGACAAGATGGCTATGCTACGTCGTGTCAGAGGAGGCTGTCGCATTCTAATTCGTTCATAACTCATTCGTGTCGCGCCTTCCTCGCCCTTGTATGCGCCGTTTGCCTATTTCGCCTACCCCATCAGAAGAATTTTTAGCGGGGACTGGATTTCGTATATTTCTACTTCTGCTACGATTTTTTAGATCACAGTTCTCCCTTGAGACGGCGTTTTCTTTTGTAGATGCTGCCTTTAAATTACTGATTGTGGAAATTGCCAATATAGTCGTTTTCAAAAACGTTTAGACACTTTTAGTTTCTGCCATTAATGCAAGAACTGGGCAGAGTGTCGCAGAACGCATTGCATCATGGGAGAGTCGAGAGGGTGGGAAAAGACGCAAAGCTCCAGTCTGAAAATGTCTAAATACTTTTGAGAAGCACTGTAGCAGAACTATGTTTGTTATCTAACAGGTTCGAAAAGGTGTAAGCGCTAGAATTTTGCAAAGATTCTTGCTTTGCTTTATGAATTTTTATTCGAATATTCAAATAATTCATTTCTGAAAAAAATTCGAAAATTGAAAAAGTTGGATTATTCGAAAAAGTTGAGTGTTCGAAAATTCGAAAAATCCCGGTATTTGAAGTAGTCGAATAATCGATAATTCGAAAAGTTGCAGAAGTCAAAAATCGAATATTCGGAAATTCGAAAAATTTCGGAATTGAAAAAGTCGAATATTCATTCGAAGGTTCGAAAAATACCAGAATTCGAAAAAGTTGAATATTTGAAAATTCGAAAAATATTTTCGAATGTAAAAGTCTACTGTAAAAGTCTCTCTGAACCAAACACAGCGACAGCTATTCTTCTCTTAACGCGGAGTAGTCTTTATTTAAATTCTCCAGAAGGGCTAGTGAAAATGTGATAATATATTACGCAGGCGAATTTTTGAGACTAACGTATAAGGTAGCGTATGGACAAATGATCCTGATTATGGTGAAATGCCAAAAATATGTATTTAAGAGTCGCCTCAAAACAAAACAATTTTAAACCAGGTCCAAAACTCCATAATGTTGCTTCCTGAATGAGAATGAACGCTGATACAGCGGACCAGAGAAAGGTATTTCCCCAAACTGATGTCATGTACGTAAACTGAACTACTCATGGACAACCTGGTTAACAGAGCAAGGGTTACCTTTGCCTCTTCTAGATGAATGCATGGATTGATAAAGCTTGCATTTTTCCCACCCGAATTCAAAATTTCGGAGGAAGCAGCACATAAACTCGGTTTTATGCTCAGTTTGCTTCGCACAGCTGTGATATCAGTAGGTTACCGTAGTACAGTACATGACACAGCCGTGGAATAGTGTAATTTTGTTTTGCTCTCTATACTAATCGTTTCTCTTGCAGTCTTTTGGTGTTGAAGCGTTGAATAAGCTTCTGAAGCTGCAGAAGATGGGTGTAATGAGAGAACGCGGTGGCAGCGGTAAACTATCCGCCGACTATGCTCCAACTATGTTCCCGCATATGAAGAAGCAGTATAATCTTGTGGTTGAAAACGTTTCTGAGACGGTGAGTGGATCCTATAGATCTGAGTTAATGCTAAGCTTGGAAAATTTTCAGAGTATTTCTGACGCAGCATACGCATACAGTGGATATGCACCTCTGATCGTTCGCATACTTGAAGAAGGCGACCGCGTGAGATGGGCTGGATGGCACAAAACCTTTGAGAATACTGTTGGCGGTGCGTTGGGACTTTCCAGTAATCTCGCTGCAAGAAAACAGCGAAGGAAGAGCGTAGCTCAACTTCACCGTGCACTTTCAAAATATCGGATCCTGGATGAGATTTCGTGCAGAGCGAGCACTATCGAGTTACTTTTTATGATGGCAAGTGAACTGTGATGGTCATGAACCTAACCAGGAAATGATACTTAGCGTAAACTCGAACGGCAGAAACAATGTATATAGTAAAAAATCCCCGTGTATTCTTTAGTAGAAGTCCAAAAAATCTCCTCCCCTAACCTTGATGTGGACGAGTTACAGCGTTCCGAATTTTCCACTACTGCAATGGTTATGATGGTCTATTCTAACGTTATTGTGAGCGGAAGAACCGGAAATCTTTTAAAAATATGGATAGAAACCGTGCACTGTGTTCTTAGATCCTTCTACAGTAGCAAATACCTTTAATAAACGTGGAGTCATCGTTTTGGTCCGACTAATAGCTCGGAAACTGCTTGTCTAGAAGTGGTCTGCGCCGAATTCGAGGCTATGTAACTCGTCCACATCAAGGTTAAAGGAGGAGATTTTTTGGATTTCTACTAAAGAGGACACGGGGATTTTTGCTATATACATCGTTTGTGCCGTTTACGCTAAGTATCATTCCTTGGTAAGTGACATCCAGCATTCTATTTAAAAGCAGCGTCCGCGGAAAACAAAGATGTTCATAGTCCTGGTTGAGGCGTGATTGCTGAGCAGGTATGTGCGTAACAACAAATTTCATTTATGAAACCATAAATCGTAAATCGTAGAAATTCGTTCGTAAACTGTAAACCGTAGAGAAAAGATCGTAAATCGTAACGAATTTATGCACTGCTTCAGACTGCAGTAGCCAAAAAGACAAAGATTATTCAAACTTTTGCAATTCTCGTTTAACAAATAGTTTGGAATGACTACATCGATTAGTTAGCTGAAGAAACAATATGTTTAATATGCTTCATTGAATGTCACTGGCTTTACATTATTAAAACGTGAATAAGCTAGATAAAACGTAGTGACACTTTGTTTTAGTTGGTATATCATGTTAAGGATATGTGTTCTAAACAAAGTTGTTAAAAATTGCATAAATCGTGAACTAAAAGCATAGCAATCACGCCATATCAGCTGGGTCGGATAACTCGTCCACGCTTGGAACTCAACCCTCTCAAAATGTGGTATTTTTCTGCATTTTTCTGAGACGAGAGTTTTATATCAGTCAATCTAATGACGCGAGATTTTTAAATACATCATTACTAGGAAGACGCTTTTTTGAGAAATTTGCGGTGGACATTTACGGGGTGTCGACAATGAATTTTCTCAGTAGAAAGATTTATGATGTTCTACGAAATTTTAGCAGTTTTTACAGCTTTTATGAAATTCGTAAATCATAGCAAAATGGTCGCAAACCGTAGGCATTAAATCGTAATTACGTACGTTCCTGCTCCTAACTCTCCTCTCCCCGCTACAGAGCTCAGCAAAAAAAAAAAAATAAATAAATAAGGAGAGAAACGAGACAAAAGACACTTGTAACAATGTCAAATACATACACTCAGAAATGCACGTTCTGCTTAAAGAAGACTTATCATTGTTTTGTGCGCACACTGCTTTTAAGTACAGGAGCGATGACGAAATGAAGCAGTAAGACAGTAAGGAAACACATGCTATGAGAATCAAAACGAAAACAAATTAGAATGGAAAAAGGTAGAAACAGAAAGAGTTGTTGTTGTGTGCTCAAATGTTATTCCCTTACTCTTTTTTTTTTTCTGAACGACTTTCCTTGAAGGCAGCACCCACGCTCAAAACACCCTCTAAGTTTTTAGTGGATTTTAAAAAGTCTCAAAGTGGACTAAAATTCAAAAAATCTCCGCTCAAAATTCATTCCTGACGGAGAACAGCGCTCCAGAAGATAGCTTCCACTTGCCTATGCGATTCCGCGGATGAGTTGATCTCGTCCTGCGCCTTAACTGAAGCGCTATTACCACTGACCACGAATGAAACTTGAGATTCTCTTTCCTTTCCTCATACTGGAGGCTATATGGAACTCCGCGCGATTATATGGACAATTCGTCCGCGAAATCGCGCAGATGCGCATGACAGCCCTCTGTGGCGATTTCTTCCGTCGTGAATGACCTTTTGAGCAAGGTTTTCTGAACCCCAACCCTGTTTTTAGGCCCGCTTTCAGAATCCACCAAGAACTCAGAAATTGTTCTAGGAGTGAGTGTTGCCTTAAAAAGGGAGATTTCCATCTCCACGCTCTGAAGATTCTCAAGACTTGTTACTGTCGTGAAAGCACGTAATAAACCCACTGTTTGCAGGTGATGACCGAACTGCAGTATTCATCGTAGGGGGTGCCACACGAGCTGAACTCGCTGGAATCAAACTTATGCCGAATGTATGTCTAACACTTACTTCGTCAGTGATTACTGGTAACAAACTGCTTGATGGTATTACAAAGATTTGAATACCGTACTTTTGATATCGACCAACTGTGATCCATAATTTATCAAACATAAATAACTTCATACAAATCTCCGTGTCCAGTTGCTTGACCAGACACCGTCATGTCACATGAAAACATCAGTAGCAAAGGATGTACCACCAAATCATTTATCAAAAAATCACTCAAAGAAAACAAAATGTGCGCTACTTCATAGGATAATTAGTTACACAGATGAAAACTCGTAAGGATCTTCTCCCAAGCGATAGAATATAGACAAGATGAAAGAGTTTAGGGCGGAATATATTGTATCAGCAAGCTGTAGAAACGATGTGAAAACAGGAGCAAATCGATTGCTAACACCGGAAATATTCACACAAAATTAGGATAAAGTAGAAAACACGAAAATTTGCAAGGGACGTATGCCCCAACCTGTCATAGACGGATCAATTCAAATTGCACATGTAGACTGGGAAAAGTCTCTACGCTTCAGTACTCAAACAAAACAGAACTAAATTATTAAGAAAAGATCGAGAAAACCCAGCATACATATGCCTTAACGAATCAAAACATTTAATTAATATTCTAAGCAGCTAGATTAAAAAACGACCTCTACATGAGCGGCTTCGAACGCCAGAAGAGAAGCAGAACTGTGTGTCCTGAGTTTGTAGCAAGTACAACATCGCGTAATTACTCCTCTGTGTCGCCTTTTGATAAAGTACGCGAAACACTCGGAGATGACGGTGGCCCACTCTTCTGCAGAAGATAAAAATAAAATAAAATCCGAAATTCAAAACGAGCTCGCGTCTAACCTGTCCTCGTGGTCGAAACAGTTCATGTTTCATCAGCTCAAACACGTCCGCTCGATCCTCCTTCTTATACTGGAGACAACGTCGAATAAAATCCTGTGCTGCAGGACTCACCTGCAAACAGATAATTCGTAAAGTGTTATACTTAACCTATGGAACCAAAACCTTTGTGAAAGGCAGAATCAACTCAAGGTATCCACATTTAACAGCCCTTCATATTTTTAAAGCTTTTCACTAATTAATTTAGCTATAAAGGGAAAATATAAGACAAGTTAACAAAAGAATCCCTCTCTCTCTTAGCAAATGAGTTTATGAAAGTGGGCGAGTTACCCGATCGATAGGAAGAGTACTATAAAGTGGACATGTCAACAACTAACTTCCAGAAAAGAGTTGTAAAAGTAAGTTCCATTAGTTATCCGGAGCACAGCGAAAATGTCTGGTGGAGATTTTGATGCCAGAGATCCTATGATTATAAACGCCCTAAGGCAAATTTACACAAATAGCAAAAGCTCAGATTCCTATAGCGACCCTGCGCGAAGGAAAGCAGATGCAGCAGTCCGCCTCCGCGCGTCACAAGGAGGAAACCTAGTTGTCCACATTCGATTGTTGCAAGATCTGGGAAGTGCGCAAGGATTCTCTTATTCTGATTTTGGACAAATCTTATGGAAAGTACTCCAAAAATGTGAAGATATCAAAATTCGTTATTTTCCCGTGAGTGCTGCCTTCAAAGTAGATCCAGTCATAATCAGTTTGTAAAAATCAAGAAGAAACGGGATATTTTTCAGAGGATAAAAAACTGAACGATATAGTTCTCAGCAGTACGTTCACGGTTAGTAAACAAAAAAAAAACGATTTTAAATTAAGCTAGCGTTTTTTTTTACCAACGCTAAAAATTGCTTACCTGCGGCTTCGCTGGGAAGTGAACCTCATTAGCCTTCAGAATAGTATTCTCCTCTAATATTTTCTGCTGAGTTTGATCATTTCCGAATGGCTTAAACAAGAGGTTTTTATGAGTGCACAGCGGCAATATTTGAATTCACCTTTTTCCCGTAAATGCACTGATAGAAAATCACACCAACGCTCCACACATCCACCTTTGAACTAATTTTAGGAGGAGCATGACTAACAACAAATGTTTCCGGTGGGAGATACCTAAAGTAGGGTCCAATAGGCTATTCAATGTGTATAATCACGAAAACTCACCAGTACGTGCCAGCAAACTGTGACGTCAGTTCGATGCTGTCATCATCAGATGAACCTTCCATAATTTTAGAAAGTCCGAAATCAGTAATTTTAATAGCACCGCAAGTTGTTCCGGATTCTAGTAAAATATTTGCAGGTTTCAGATCATAATGAATGATAGGAGGCTTCTTCTCATTTAGATATACTAGTGCCGATACAACCTATAAACTATCTAATTAGAAAACGTAACCGAGAGATAAATAAAATGAAAGAGTACCTGCATGATAATGCTTCTCGCTTCCTTCTCAGATATGCACTTGTTTTGCTTGAGGTAGAAATCAAGGTCATTACC
The DNA here is from genome assembly GCA_000797555.1 of Oesophagostomum dentatum. Lineage (NCBI taxonomy): Eukaryota > Metazoa > Nematoda > Chromadorea > Rhabditida > Strongylidae > Oesophagostomum > Oesophagostomum dentatum. The sequence continues at coordinate 89,763 of KN549577.1, read as the reverse complement.
CGTGCAGTACTCAAGAACAGTGCAGAAGGAGTGGTTATCGATCGTAAATAGGTCGAACAATTTCACGATGCGACAGTGGTCGAGAGATTTGTGAATGTCTTTCTCCCTCATTGCATGTTTCACATAATTTGCCTGCAAGCGTTTTAATATACATATTAGTCTACCAGAAAATTCCTGTCCGAAGTGTTTTCTTAAAAACTTGAACTAAGCATATTTTCACCATAACTGCTCGTAATCCTCAGCTATTTCATGAAAACTCAGGTTCTGTATTCTACTAAAAACTTCACCAACTGCAGATGGAAATAGCAGGTGATGTCAAAATCGGAATGGTTTAGTTTAAAAGTCAATTTATCAAACAGGTTTTTGTCTACGGTTGCAAATGACACCAGCATAATTGTGAGAAACTTAGGCAAAACAGCAGAAATAATACCCTCTCTTCTGCTCCGCGACTTTTGCACATACTTCTTGACCCTGGAAATTTGCTAAGAAAGCGTCTTTCACTAATGAAATTTTCCATCCCAACATCCCTGAACTTCTTAAAAGTGAAAAATGACGTTAGAGTTGAAATCGTCTTCTATTTGTGAAGCACGTCTACCACCGGCCCCGATTCTCAGATGCCGAAAATTACCCAGAACTTCTTTGTTCCTCTTAGCTCAATACACCTCTTAAAAGAAAGGCATATTTGCTAAAGCATCACATCTGTTGCTATTAAAATTCAGAGTACTCTATAAAAATACCTCAGGTTCCCCCCTACGACACAGAGGAATAGAAACCTCCTAACAGGATGGTCATAATAACTCGCTGCTGTAGCGCGTCACGAACCCCAACGTTTTAGACAAAGCTTTTCTAACATATTATTGGATCAGCTATAAGATTATAAATAACGGTACCTTCTTTTCCTCTTTCCATTCCTTGTTGACATGATGAATCTTGCAAGCGACAAATCGATTTTCTTCAAGGTCAAAAGCTCTCCACACCTCACTGAAAACGATGAAATCTACAAAATGCGCTAAAACAAAAACCGGAATGAGAAGACCCAAATAAGAGTACAATTACCGAGAAACTAATTTTCGTAAATAATTAAGTAATTATAAAGGAAATACTTAGCAGCAATTACCAAATGGTTCTTCCTCTCCACAGGAGGGATATGATGCGAAATAAGCCCTAGTTCTAAACAATTCGCTAAACAGTTCTGTTATGGGGAATTTACACCAGGTGAACATCATTAGAAATAAGAGAAGGAAGGAAAATTAAACATAAGCAGCACTCCTCTATGCTACTTTGGTTCTATTTTTGGGTGAAAACATAGGAAAACTGGATTCTAGCGTAGTATCTGCTAGGAGACCAAACATACGCTAAAATACCACAGCACTTCATATTCGAAGTGGAACGCTACTACTATGCAAAGACGAATTTCACTTCTGCGTGCCTATAAGCAACAGCCGGCTAGCAACACTTTTCCGTTCTTCTCTCCTTTTATTACTTCGGTTTTATTTTTATTTTGTCTCCAAAAATTTTTTGTAGATAAATTTCATGTAATTTTCTGAAAAAACGGGTACCGTAGAACAATGTGGATTTCTGCCTTCCACAATAAAATAAAATAAAATAAAGCGCATTGAAACGATCGGAAATGCGAAGCGTTAGTTGGAAGTATATAGAAAGGAAACAACGACGAAAAGGAAATAAGGCAAAATGTCAATTTCGTGCTTGGTTTTTTTTCGATGTAACAAGTGAAGCTATGAGTAGTTGAAGGAACTCGATAGCACAGGGCGTCGCAAACAAGCACACGAGAGAAGTAAGTAAAGGACTAACAAAACGCATAATCAGCGATGACCGCAACACAACTAGAGCTAGCTCTATGAGGGAAATAAGGATTATGAAGTAGCAAACTGCGCAGAAGGCAGTGATCATGTACAGGTGAAGCTGCAGTGTTCAGTGGCAACTGAGGCAATCAACCTATGGGCGTCAACTTGAAAATTACCAACAAAAATGCGACTCAAGATTTAGTATTTCTAATCAGAAATCGAAGTACTATCTCTGCAAATCACTTTTTCACTTTTTTCTATCCACTGTTTATCGAGATCATAGATATACCAGCGAGAGGTGGAGATGTCAGACTGGAACTGCAAACAACAGAGATAACATGGTTCCCTCTCATCGCATCAGATAGACATCAAACGAAGAAAACTCCCACTAGCTGAGCTAGCTACAGTACGTGTGCGGAAAAGAAGGATCTGGTACTTTGTCCCGAGGCGTGATAGTTCCACTAGTTGCAAAACTCAGAACTTGATTGTTCAATTTTGCCTTTAAACCCAAAAACGGGGTGAATAGGGTTACTGCACGGGTTTTGCGCAATCTTCATGAGCTAAAACATGAGAATAAGCATTTAACTGCTCTTTACAAGATAATAAGAACTTCCACGAACTTCCACTTGTTATACAACAGCAATCTAGTTTGGCCCCATTCCATGTTCCAAGACAAAACTGAGTAACCATATCTTTGAGCCCTGCGACGACTGCGTCGGTGTTTACGTCATCTACAGAAATGCCATTTCATTCATTTTCCGTGTACATTCCTTTAAGCAGCAGGTAAAAGTCTCCCAAGATCTTGTTAGCGATGGGAGGTTAAGCAAACTCAAGCTCTACCCCCTCCCTTGTTTCAGATATCAAAAAAGACGTTGCACAAAACGCGCCTTCAGCCAAATCCATGTTTCACCTACCGAGAGGCGAAAAGCACTTACCCACAATCAATATTCGGCAAATACATCGGTATGACTTTGCACCTGGGAATAAACAAACAAAAACATCCAAAAAATACAGCATTTGCTGCTTTCGCATCAAGACGTTGAACTAAAGTCCAATAGATCTAAGCGATTTTCTCTTTTGCACATCACCGATGCCCGACTAGAGTGTGCCTGATTAAAAGTGTCGAGTACATGTGACTCCAACAACGCGCAATCAATACTATCGTGGTGCAGGCGGGCGTCAACTAAAACAATGCAGTTGCCCGTGGACTTTACATCGCTACATCACCAACGCACATGAAAGACAATGAACCGAGGCGTCACTACCGTCAACTCAGTGCCAGGAACTGAGTGGAAAATAAGCCAGTACAGTTACAAAACGAGATATTCCTTTCTTCTATAGAAGAAAGTAGAGTTGGAATACAAGACAACTTCAAAGTCTGCAGTAATTATTACCTGAACCCTCCTTTTCCGAGGAGAGAAAGTAACAGGTAACGCTTGTTAAGCATTTCGTGGTCCTTATAGCGAGAGTCTCTTTCATTGCTGGCCCTCTTCAATTCGCGTAAATGCAGCTGGCGTTCTCTTTCCAATTTCTCTTTTTCAGCGAGCACTTCCATTTCTTCTTTCTTCATATGCTCACGCCGCAATTTATAAATCTCGTCCTAAACAGCTAAAACTAAATGAAACCGAAAAAAACCTTTAAAGATTGTCTGCGCTTAGTATATCCTCTAAGAAACGCAGATCCGATTGTTCTTAAAACGAAAATACATACCAGTTCAATATACTCTTGATAATTAATTTCCTTCGGTTCTTCTGGACGACGGAAAACTGCATCATCGCCCGATGATGTCGACGGCAATGAACCATCCGTTTGTATTGCTGCTAACTGTGCAGACAATGAGTTTGCCGCCGACCTTAAAATAAACAATAGCATATTTAATAATAGGAAGTCCAGACCATAGAAAAAGTGGAATATTCAACAACAAAAAAAACCTCTTTGGTGTACTTCCTTCTTTCGCAATTCCTACAGGTTTACGTTTCTTCAACAAAGCCGATGCATTTGCTATTTCATTCCTTTCGTTAGCTATCTGCTGCATCTTCTTGTCTAGCTCTTCCTGAGCCCATCCATCGACCTATAAAAAAGTAAATTAGGCCGAATATATCGCAAAATGAACAGCTTATGTAGTCTTATACGATTATCAATTAAATGTCAAAACCTACCCATACTTCCCGGAACGAATCGCCATGGCGAACTAATTTGTACTGGCCTATTCGAGGTGTGTTCTCCGTGGTCTGAAAACAGAACATAGGCTAAAATTTGCCATGTTTATATAGAGCAAGATCTACTTCATACCCTATCTCGTATTGCCTTGCGTTCCATCGTATTCTTCTCGATAAGTATTCTTTTAAGAGCTTCTTTTGCAGATTCATTCTTTCGTCGCTCATTGGCTGTCTTAAAACGTAGGTTTAAAAAAATGGCGAACGTTAAATGAAAATTTCACAACATACCCTATTCTGTTCCTCTATAAGTTGGTTTCTTAGCTCCTGAATCAAGCGATCCCGTTTGGCTATCTCCTCAGGAGGTGGCATACTGATTTCCTTAAAATAACAAGTATGTACTGATCTAAATTCGTAAAGAACATTGCATATCCAATCCCTAGGAAGAGCAGAAGCTCTTAACCAGTTTAGAAAAATAAATTCCTTAACAAAGAACGGATATAAAATGTGCTCCTCAAATACTGCTAGAGATATCAGATGAAGGTGCATCACCTCATACTGGGGGTTGTAGCTTGCCTGTGCATATTTCCAACACAGTCATTTAGTAATTCGTCTTTAAACTTATGAGCGTACGTATCGAGTAACCGCAAGTCAATTGTGCGAGATTTTAGCTCGACACAAGCTTGACTACTGGAAGTTACCGTCGACTGCCTTTCTCTAGTAAGGAATGACATCTAGGTCAGCGATTCTTTGTAAAGCAATGAATTGCTGCACAAATTACACTTTCTATTTAATATAAGATGTGCCGCTCTCTCCAAAATGGCGCTCATCCGTATAGCACTGTTGAAGTAGTTCTATTAAACTTTTCACCAGTGAATCGATGACACACGTTGATAAGAACTGCCCTTTTTTATGAATGCAGTAGGAAATTCCTAATTAACATATATTCCCATAAAAACTTCATTTAAAGGAGTGTTGTTACCATCACAAGCTCTTAAGAAATAGCAAAAAGAGGGTTCGCCTTAGAAATCGCCATAATGTGATTCAAAAATTTTTAGCTAAGAAAAAAAAAAAAACTTATAGTAATCGAACTCTACTCAATGCTAGCAGTTATAGCAGTTTAGCAAATGGACCCCATACTACTAGCAGTTGCTAGTAGTATGGGGTCCATTTGTGCAGTTTTTTTAAACAAAAAATTACTCGTTAAAAATCATAGGAATTGCTCTTAAAAAACCCTAGTCAACAGTAAAAACAAAGCATAAATGCTAAATTCAATTTCAAAAACAGGACTGGCAAAAGCGTTGAAATGTTCTATGTCTTTCACTTATGGTGTGCTAAGAAGAAATAAAATATTCTGAACCGAGAAGTTCTCGCAACACCGATACAGAAGAAATTCACCATTAGCAAAAACAGAAATGCTGTTTCCGCATGACGCCAGAGGAGAGTGACAAAAGTAAATGCGCGCATATTTAAAGTCTGTGAGTCGCTATGCTAATTCGCTCAGAAGATGGATAGGTAGAGCATTTTCATCAAACGTGCTGAAGCGATAAAGTAATCCATACATTCGCTTGATTAGCGCAAATAGGCTATTGTTTAATAGAACGTGCAGATATGACAACGGAGATTTAATGAACTAAATTTACTTCTTATTAAAACTTGGCATAGAAAATATGTGGAAGGGCGAAGAACCATGTAGGTAACATACCTCAAAATCCGTCTGAGTTTCGCAGTCAGCTTTTAATCTCACAGGAGCTGGGGGACTTTGATTCGAATTACTGTTTGAATCCGACGAATAATGAGGATTGGTTGGCGTGATTCGACTCATAGGCGTTGGAGATGTTGTCATCCAACGTTGCTGAACATCAGTTCTTTATTTGTTTAAAAAAAAGTCAATGGCTAGAACTCACCACACCGGCGCCTACACCTGGATTAACATCATTCAAATAGTTTTCACCATTTGAATTCATCACCATACGCTTTGGACTCGTTTGCCCCTAAAAGACACTTCACTGTCAAGAATCAAGCCTAATGCCTAGCAAAGGCATGTTTTGTTTACCAGTTTTCTAGGCTAAACAACTCACCCTAATAAAATCTGTTATTTTTCTTTCTGACTTGGGTGTTTCATCACCGCGGCGTCGTTTTCGGACAGACTTTTTCTCTGGCCCTGGTCGATTGCACCTTTAACATGGTCAGAATAAGCATTAATAAGAAACGCGAAATATGAATGATAGGAATACTAACCTTCCGGGGGTGCCATCTGGCTCTCGGTCCGAAATCGAACCAGCACTGCTCAAATTGCTGCATTCGTTTACAAAAGGTGCAGCAAAAACTCGCATTTGCCCATCTATACTGTCTTCATTAAACGGCTGTAGAGCAACATCAGTAGGACATAAGTTTGGAATAGATGCTGACCCGTCACCACTCGGCAAATTTTGTGACTGAAAAGAAATTCATTTCAAGTAAAGAACTGATAACATGTGATCTCAGTAAGAACTTTTAAATTGAAAGAACTCTGATATGATACTTTTATTCAAAGCTGTAAAACAGTTTGCAGATTCTCGTTAAGTAGCCCTTTTTATGCCTATGAAACCTTAATTTTTACAGCATCCTAGACTGCAGCTAGATTTGCTAAGCTGACGATAGTGAAACTGATTCAAAATTTTTTGTTTTGAGTCTTAACGACATCGAGCATTTGCCAAAATTTGGGCATGACCGCATCTTAACCATGCAAGCCAGGGTTTACAAATGACACTGAACAGTTTCCTATCCCGAATAAGACATCAACCATATCCCATGATAGCAACATCGTCGCGACCTCACCGCACAACTTCCTTCTCTAACTGATTTCGTGTTTCCCGTTAAAGATTTCGCTCCGATAAACACAGAAGTAATGAGCTCAGAATAGAAGCATGCAGAAAAAGAAGAGATCCACAGAAAATTCAGAAAATTGTCTTCCGTTATAGTATGCTGCGGTAAGACTTTCCTCCTTACTTTTCAGAAAAACGACTGTTCAGTTATTTTTTACGATTACTAAAAGCGGGATGCGGAACAGAAGCCAGAAATATGCTAGCAGGGGCAGAAGTGTTCAAACCCACATGTATATAAACGTCTAAAGTCGCTGCCATGCATTTCGAGAAGAACAATACTCGCGAACCGTACTACTCGCCGGCTGTGAACCTAGTATAGCTTGACTGCAGAAAACTCAAGAATGTCCATAATTTGCCCGCTTTGGTTAGGAAGAGACATAATAGGCAGCAGAAACAGCGAATGTGAGAGGAAGCGGGCGAAAACAAATAGTTATGGCATAGTAGTCAATTCATAACCAAGTTACCGCCGATTCCTTCACCCACTTATTCATTCGTTGTATTTTCGAAGCCTGGACATACCCAAATGTCCAAAACGGCACGAAATTTGTTTAAAAACTAAGAACCTTGGCAGTCGCAGCGGTCGCTGACTATTCAACGGTAATAACTCCAGCTGTTAAAGATGCACCCACTCATGATGAAGGCTGCCTTAGTGTAGTCTCGATCTGTGGTATATACAGTACACAGACGGAGTGCTTACCCCCCTTTAGTACCATATCAAGAAATCTAGACCCGAACGGTGAATACGGAAGAATTATAAGGTTTCAAGGTTTTCAGAGCACAGTATATCACTGTGATCAAAACTAAGGTTAAAGTAAAAACTGTTAACTTATATGGGAAAGATTCATGCACCTAGCACTAACCGTTGGGTCCACAGCTTTGCAGGCGCAGGTTTTTTTGTGCACAGAACATTTTCACACTAACTGGCAGCCAATTTATCAGTAATTTCCACTAATAGTAACAGTGCGCTTTCCAATCTTAAACATTTGCAACTCGTCAGTGTCAATCTTTCGGGTCTCGAATTTTTTAAATGTTGCTAATAAGGGCGCAAGTAACTGCTTGCATCTACTAACATTTTTGCAGATCGACACTACCCTACGGTAATCTTGCCCATCAGTGAAGCCGCTGGCAACTGAAACAGGCAAAGCGATCAGACGCGAGTGAGCTAAGCAGCGCTGCGTTTGCAAAACAATGTGCTGCACTTCTCGAGAAGCATGGTGGCAACCTAGGTGATTCATTAGCTCCGAGCTATGGAGTGTAGGATGTAGGAGGCTCAGATGTCAACTTGGTAGAAAGCTTGCTTACAGATTTTGCGTCGCGTTAGCAACAAAAAACAGGCTACTCAAAGGCGCGACAGACGGTTGTAATTCAAACCCAGATGTAAATTATGAAAATGACCAGAAAACTGGCAGGAAAAGGTGAGCAGAAATCCAACAATATTTGATTTCGAATTGTTAGCAATTAGTTATGAGAATGTGACTTTAAAACATTTCGACGACTAATAATACAACCAGTGAAGAAGAGACGTGCGATGAATAAACAGGAGGCGGCCAAGAACGCATGGTAGAGAATCAATACAAATTGTCCTCCGCTGCTAGGCAAAGAAACAGCAGATACCATTATATAATCAAACTAAAACAGAAAAGCTATCACGGCATATGAAAGAAAGCTGAACTCACCGTTGCAGTAGGAAGTGTTCTTGACGCCCTCGGACCCGTGTTAAAAAGCTTCTGCTCGAGTTGCTGATGATGAAGTTGATCGTAACGCTGCTGTTCACCGAAATCTAACGGGTCAGCCATGCTGGTTGTCATCTTATTCACTAGATTAGCATCTAGAAAATAAAATATCAAGAACAGAACAAGGGCTCGCTCATGTGACACGCGCAACAATCAGCGAGAAAAGCAGCTCCGCCTCTCCTTGGGCTGGTTTCCCACAAGAAAAAATGTTAACAAACAACTAAGCCATCTATCTAAAGCCCACTGCCAAGTATAAGGTGAGGAGTGCAGGGCGAACACGAACTACGGCTGCTCGAGCAGAACTGGACGAAATTTAAAAATGCGCAAAAATCAATACACCGCACTTGTACATAACATCAAAAAAACAGCGGTCGATAGGCCGCGCCCACCGCACGCGAGCCATGCCATGCGCTCGCGGATCCTATGCGGATTAATTTACTGTAACTAGTGGTTTGTTGGCGAGCCGCCAGTCTGTTTTTCACGTGAAATTAGATATGCTCACGAATCGTGCGGCCGTTCACATTGAACGGTTTTTTGCTTCCGTATGAACAATTGTGTCCGTAGTGGTGCACCAGTTTTCCACTTTTGCGCAGAATGAGAAGTCCAGGATTTTGACCAATCCCTCTGACAGTTTTTGCGGCTGTGCAGTTCGATGGTTTTAAGACTTGATGGTCCTTGCAGTAGCAAATTTTTCAGATGTCCCGCCCGGGGAAGAAGGCGGACCGGCCTCAGAGCTCGAGAGACCAGCGCCTTCTAGCATCTATCCAGAGTACGATACAAGGAGGAGCACAAATACCGCCACAGCACTTACGCAGAGAGAGGCTGAGGAAGGCGGTCGAACCGGTTGAGGTACGCACTCGTTACTTGGTTCCTGCTTACGACTTCGTATCGTCCGACGTCCTGCTTTCGATTTCGAAAGAAATGATTCTTTCAGGAACTAAGCGATTTGGACAGCATTATCACTCAGATAACGGACCTAAAGATACGGGCGGACCGTTCAGCCATACAAATAAGTGCGTTTTGAAGTTCTTGTTAAGCTTAAAGATACTATCTGTTTTCGTCAACGCAAACGCACTACTCCTCAATCCACATAGTTCTTGCCGTTCCACGCACTGTTTCGCTATTGAACCGAATTTGTCTACATACATAGTTGGGGCTCCGGCTTGCGGGTCTCGGGGATTTCACGGGGAAAGGTGGTAACATCATGTACGGAATATGTGTGAGGACACAGCGAATAGCGTTCAGCTTAAGGCGATTTTTCATCTAAGGCTGAGTCATACTCCGGACGAGTGTGGGGGTATGCGTCGCCGTTGGTGACGACCTTGGTTTGGTGCATATCGACTCTGGGTGTGTCATGACGCGCGCCATGGACGATTACGCCGGAACTCGTCCAAGCCCTCCCGTCCGAACTCGCCCGCAACACGGGGACTGATCGTCGAAACTCGTCCGCCTTTGTTTTCGAGTGAATTTTTGTAGAAAACCAAGTGAAATCAGCAGTTATCAATGCGCGAAGTTAGTTTTGATTCTGCTATAGTTAGAACACTTTGTAACGCCCTTAGCATCACAGAAAACATGGCAAAGTGGGAGGATGTTGCGTAGCCCGGGGCGAGGATACCATGCAGGGTCGCGCCTCGACCACAGCTGCGATAGGTAGAGAAAAAGTTCCACACAACTTTCATTCTTAGACAGTTGAGAAGGGATAACTTTCACCTTTGGCGCTGATAAACGCGTACCAGAACCCTATACTAAAGTAAGTGAAAGCAAGAAAGAGTGAGAGATAAAACAAACACGAAAGACCTGGGTTATTGTGAGTATTTCGCTCTAATAACAAAAGTCCTTGTGTCGCAGGAGAAATGTCAACGGTTTACTGGAAACCTTGGAAGTTAGCTGAAATCACCGAGTATCGTCCTGCTTTTTTCGGGCACAGAGGACTTTTCTGTTGTGAGTGAGAATACAATTGTTCTTTCTGTCAGTGTAGACGAAGTGAGGACAAATGTGCTTGAAAACCAGCTGCATCCAACAGTTCCAACCGAGAAACCACCGGCAAACTTAAAATCAAATCACCTTGGTTGGATCATGAAAGCTTTGACAGTTCCACACTAATTGTGCATATGGTGTTAACTTGGGAGCACTTGCTCATGAGAGCTTTTGTGACCATTATAAGATGAGCGCTAAGAAAGAAAAATCACAGTATCTGAGCAATCGTACTCAATGAATGTGTTGATACTGCAACGTGAAAGAAGTCAAGACTTTGTGACGATCGTAGAATATTTTCAACCAGTTTAATGAATTCTATGATATTTTTTGCTTATAATGCCAAAATCTTCAAAATAGTCAAGGCATTGCTGTCCTTTCGGATGAAGCACACTTGAGGACGAGATCGGTCGCATCCGGACGAGATCAGACTCTACACTGCGGACGAGTTCACATAGGTGGAGTCGGACGAGCTCCAACATAAGCACCATGGTAGCCATCGACGGGCATGGTAGCCATCAACGAAGATTGTAACATAGGCTGTAACAGCCGCCACAATCGATACGTACCAAAAAGAGAGTCGCCAACGACGGTGACGCATAGCCTTATACCCACATGAGGTATAAGTTTAGCTTTAGAGAGATATAAGCTAGAAATGCAAAAAGGGTTTTTTTCTTGAGTGATATATCTATGGCCGTTGAATAAAATGGGATGACTTGTAGACCTTTTGAATGGGCAAACGTAAACCCTTCAAAACGCAGACCTCGATTTTTCTCGCAGCCCTCTTTTGAGCGAGGAGCAGCCAAAGAGCTGTCAAATACACCCGGGTCCGTAGCGTAATGTTTCCAGGGGGGGGGGTTGGTGTTGTTGAGTTCAAGCAAATTCGTCCAGATCACGTCAGATGCATAATTATATACACTACTCTGCGGACCCAAGACACCCTACATTTGAAATTCAGATTTTTTTCGGATGAATTTTTCAGAATGGTAGCAAATACTTCCGGGAAGTTTACGCATCTTTCGAAAGATCTTTCCAAGATACATTTAATTGCTCACCAAAATATTAATTCCTTGACGGTAGACTAATTTCCAAGTTTTGCGGAAACTGAAAAAATTCAAGCCTTTCGTCACCTTCAATCCGACAGCATTTGTACTTGCGATGAATCTTTTGAAAGAATTTGGCACGGATTGAAACATCTGAGAAATTGCTCTTATGTCAGGATGGTAAAGAGACAGCACGTTCATTGCCTTACACTCCAGCAGCTGTGCTCAGAGGCTTAACTTGTACGTTCAGTTCTTTTGGTTAGATCAAAGCAAATCAAGCTTGTAACGACCTTTGAACTAATGGTGTGTCTTACCGGTGAATATGCAGTAAAAAACCTGTGACAAACATGTATCGCCGATCGCACGCTGAAGAAGGACTGAGCAAATGAGCACCTGGAATGTTTGGATGTGTGAAAGGCAACGTTTAGTCCCAGAAAGATTATTTACTTTACTTTATTTACTTTATTATCCAGCTGTTATAGTAGGGACATGGGATCTTACATTTCTACCATGGTAGTACCCACAAATGTTAACTCATTTCCAAGAAGTCGGTTTTCTTTAGGTGACATGTGTATACTTATGTATACTGGAAATTGTATCAAAGTATGTTAAATGAAGTTTCCTTTAAGTTTATTCACTTTTAGCATGTTTTCGCCAAATCGAGGTCATAGTTAGTCGTACGAAACTGCCTTTTTTGGAAATCACAGTTGAAGAATTGGTTAACATTTGCGAGTGTTAGTGGTGAGGACGTAGAGGGTATTGCCCCAAACATCCCTACCATAAAAGCTCAGTAACTTTTTTTAGTATCGAAAGCTGCCTTGAAATTCATAGAGCGATCTTACAGATTATTATGTTACTCTAAAATGGTAGAAGATTCTCCTAATATAACCACTTGCACATTTCAACTTTTTAGCGTTTGGTTCTGGACAGGAATTTGTTTTGTCTGAATTTAGATTTGGCTTTTAAAAGGGGACTTGGAGTTAGCTCTGTTATGCTCATTAACTATTTTGCAAGATACGCACAACGATTACTTGTGTTAGATATGCATCCAGCTAGTATGATGGTTGTCGCAGAAGAAAGTATATACATTCTCGAGATATGAATGTTATACAGTACATTTTCGGTAATTTCAGAGAGGAATATATCAGCATGTGGCTTCCTTGCGCAGATGAATGAAGATGAGTGGACTGAGATGTGCAAGTGCTTAATTAGTGCGGCACTGACCGATGGCGAGATGGACTTTGTAGTGGATCTATTCGTACCGCTCATGGGTTGGTTAATTATCTTTCTTCTCATGCCTTGTTCATACCAGTATTTTGTAGTAGATACTTTTGATAATCATTCCGTACTTTACTGCTGTTGGCGAAATTTGCACGTTATTATTTTTATTGTTGTCGTTATCATAATGAGGAACTTGCACAAGCAACTATTAGGGCTACGTTTGAAGTGGAGGAAGTATTGATCTGTGCAACTTGAACTAGCGAAATTGATGGGTCGCGTGGATAGATAATAGCGATGTATTTCAGTTATATTTACCATAAGTTCTGCGAGTTATTTTCTGCCTCGACATATTATGATTCGGTCAAGATCATTATTTGCGGGACTTTTGACCTTTGAACTAGACGTCCGCCAGTTCCTAGCACATGTCAAAGCTGCATAAAATTAGAGCTCAACGAATAGGTTAGGCGTATACAGCATCACGTGCTCACACATAAATAAAATTCTCACCGCATTTGTTCCATTGTTTCAGACTACACATACTATCACCATTCCTATTTGAAACGTATTCATATTTGTGAGACATGCAGTTTCATTTGCTAGCCAGTATGAGTAAACGAACTTGGCTATGCTGATTCAGACTTATATCCCAGTGATTTGTAAGTATTAGGCCTGCAATATGATCAAAAACGTAT
>KN549577.1:48712-61677 GCA_000797555.1 Oesophagostomum dentatum | reverse complement strand
GCGTATGTGGTTTTAACGTTCAGTGAAGAAAAAAAGGTGAAAAGGGAAAAGATGAATTTTGGCGGGGACCAAGTGAGCCGCCATACTAGGAAAAGGCTATGATGAGTGATGACGACACAGTTTCTGGGGATGCGGGAAGGGGTCCTCTGACCTACTGCGAAATAGTTCCCATCCTGCTCTCAGAGGAAAAACGTTATGATTTTCTAAAGCTAGGGCTCATTACTTCCCGACCTAATAAAAGGACTTCTACCAAATGCGAGGGCCACCTATAGTAGAGGGAGGTATGCTCTATCGAGCGGCATATTTGGTTTTGTAAGGGCTTTTCTGAAAATGCTGGCAGATTGCGTCAAAATTGACCCATTTTTTGAGGTAATTTTACGCATGCTATCGTTATTGGCTAATTTCTCCGTAAAGGAGGGAGCTTTTTCAAATGCGAGGTCGTCCTATAACAGAGGAGGGTTGCCCTATCGAACCGTATGTTTGGCTTTCTTAGAGCTCTTCTAAAGCTGCAAAAGCTAAGAGCTCTTTAAAATTAAGCAATTTTTAAGATTTAACTGTAAATATCAGGTTTCGATAAAAAGCGGTCTCAAATGCGAGTCCTCTCTAGACTCCTCTCATGGTGAGCAGTTGAATGGTATATAGTATGATCATGTTTCACTGGCCGGGAGCTGAAATTTCGTAACCGGGCGTAATCACAACTGGCTTACGCCCGTTTTGTTTAAAGGCAGCACTCTCTCTAAAAACGGATTTCGAGATTCAGGTAGTTTATGAAACGTCGGCGGCTGAACAACCAAAAGTCAAAGTGAGAGCGCCGGCAGGCTGCTCGTTGCGGTGAAAACAGCCGAAACGTTGGGTACTCGGTGGATCAGTTACGAAGAATCTGGGGACGAGTTGTCTTGTCACTTTGTTTTTCGTACTACTTAAAGCGCTACAACCATTCGGTATGAGTAGAGTTACACAAACCTTCCATATCTACGCACTTGGGCGGTAGGCGACTCCAACAGAAAGAGCGCGACGAAGTGGAAAACTCGTCCGCGAAATCGCTTGCGGGTGTTCTGGGGCGATTTTCTCGGTTAGCAATGACTTTCGAGCCGAAATTTTTGAACCTCAACCCTTTTTTGAGTTCGTCTTTCAGAATCCGTCGAGAACTCGGGAAGCGTTCTGAAAGTGGGTGCTGCCTTTAAAGGAACCATAAAATTGGCGTAAGCCCGTTATTACGCCCGGCTGCAAGAGTTATGTTATATTATGTATCATTCGATTGCTCACGATGTGAGGAGTCCAGAGAGAACTTCTCATTTGAGATTGCTTCTCATCAGAGCCTGATATTTACAGTTAATGCTTAAAAATTGCTCAATTTAGACGCAATTTGCCAGCATTTGCAGAGTAGAACTGGCAAAACCAAATAACCTTTCGATAGGACAAACCTTCTTCTATTACAGGAGAACCTAGCATCTTCTAATTCACAGAGAAGTTAGCCAATAACTATAGCATACGTAAAATTAGGTCAAAAATGGGTCAACTTTGACGCAATCTGCCAGCGCTTCCAGAACAGCTCTTGTAAAACCAAATATACCAAATATTTCCACATGAGCTTATGCTTGTGTAATAAATCATATACAATTTGATAGGGCAAGCCTTCCTCTTGAGGACCTCGCATTTGGAAAAAATTCCCTGGTTACTGAAGAAATAAGCCGAAAAGTAAGTGGGTTGGAGGGAGGTCCAAAATGAAGCTCCCCCTCTCGACCCTTGGAAAAGTGAAGGTTTTCGGCGTAACTTTGGAGGGTGTTCCACCTATGAGTATGAAACGGGATAAGGAATGATGAGGAGAACGGTGTAGATCAGACACAGGTAGCAATTAGGAAGAATAAGAAATATTTGAAGAGAAAATGAGGCATAAAAGCAGGACCAAAACATGTATGATTCGCAAAAATAGGGTGTAATTCTTGTAGCAGATGAGTAGAGACGTTGCATGGGAATGGGCATGAAAGCAAAAGTGAAAGTTGCTGCTTAAGATGGTAGGTCGCATTTATTGAGAAGATTCTTGGTTTTCACGAATAATGACATCTCTTGGAGGTAAAAGTGCAGGATTTTACGATTTTGGGGTTTTTAAGGCTTTTTAGAGGAACTTATGGAGCAGGCTGCACACTTTTTAAAAGTTAGCTTTCCTCTGCAAAAGGATATAAAGATATTAAACTTTTTTTACTCGCGGGAGTGGAGAGTTCAAAAAACTCAGATATTGGCGTTATCTTTTCGTGTTGGAGATAGTGCGTGTTTTGAGGAGACGCAAAACAGGGTCAAGATCGTCTCAGTGTAGAAACGTTATCCTAGACTTTCCTGTGAGGGACGGCCAGGAAGCACCCAAGATCGCTGCTGGCAGCCGGTGCGGCTGGCAGCAACCACACAGGTGCTGTGATTTCGGAAAAAGCGCTGATCCATTGTCGAGTTCTTCTAACATCCCCTACTCCGTTGTTTATTGGGGTCAGCTCACACTAGCGAATTATAGGAATAGTGTAGACTTCTTCTTTAATTTGTGGAACAAGTCTTGAACAAGATATCTTTATTCACCAGTGGCGGTCGCAGAAAATTTTTGCGGTAGAGGGGGTAGGGGGGGGGGGCTCAGCAGAAAAGTGGGCGGGGTTGGGGGCCAGATCAAGGAGAAATAGGTTGTAAAATTTTTTAAGAATTGAAAAAAAATCGTTGTTTTCAATAAATAATAAAAATTACTTTCAAGAAACTCAGTTTTTCAATTTTTTCTCTGGCCTCCAGGCTGCTTCGTCGATGCGCAGGCGGTACGGATAAAGCCGCACCCCCCTTCCATTCATTCAGAGCCCTGCTTTGAATTTAGTTTTCTACTACATTGTAGTTCTTATTTGTAGGAAAATGGTCCTTAACACCACTCTTTCTTCAAAACGTATCGATTTTAATGCTGCTACTATGGCAGGACTATTCAGCAATCATCGCCATTGGTTCTACTAGAAGAATTTACCAACAGAATTCTGGTGGTACACTGCCTTTAACGGGAAATTTTTCAAACCTCTCTGTAAGCAAACAAGCAGCAGCGAATTCCATTGTGGTAGAAAGGCAAGGCAGATGCTTGCCACCATTCTTATCACAGTAGTTCAACTACGACTATTTTATGAAACACTACCTTTGAAGGCAGTGTAGTACCACCAAAATTTGATTGGTGAGTTTTCCTAATAGGACTATCAAGGGGGACCTGCTGTACAACCCTACCACAACAGCAGGGGACCTGCTGTATAACCCTACCACAACAGCAATCTCCATAACGTACTCATTTTGGAAAAAGAGCCTTATTAAAATGAAATCGGCGCTAATAAGAACTACAACGCAACAAGGAACAAAACTTGAGGCAAGGCTCTGAACGAAGGTGATGGGGCTGCAGCTTTACCGATTTCGTTTGTTTATCCTCAAAGACATATATTCGCACAAGAGAAGTAATCTAGCATTGATACTTAGGCCGTTCCTTGGCTTCGTACTTTGGCATACCGTAGCTTTTATTAGCAGGGATTATGTTTTTGATAAGGCTCTTTCTCCAAAATGAGCATGCATGCTACATATCAAAAATGAGAAAAAATACAACCGAAGAAAAGAAATCGAGAATGCAAGGAAAACGCGAAGTCAAGTCTTCAAAATTCTGCCGATAGAACGTTTGAAAGAAAACAAACTAGTTGGAACATCTTCCCTACATAACTTACGATATTCTGACCCAGCTCTGTGAACGAAAAAGTTGGTATGAATAGATGATTTCGCTAAAGGCAGGTAAAGCTTAAGAGCAGGTCCTGTCGTGAAAGACGGCTTCAAAGTAAATAATCTACTATCAATCTTGACGAGATTGTTAACGAATAATCTACCATTGATTCTTAGGTGGTTTCTTGGCTCTGTACTTTGATGCGTCGTAGCTTTTATTGGCAGAATTTCGTTCCTAATAAAGCTCTTTCTCCAATATGAGAAGGTTATAGAGATTTCTGCTATGATAGGGCTGTACAGTAGGTCCTTCCTGATAGCTCTAGTAGAAAAACTCTATAACCATATTTTGGTGGTACATCGTCTTCAAAACAAGAATCAGAGAAAAACAATCTCTGCATCATTATCAATATTTAAGCTTCGGCATAGGTAGGCCGGATTCGCAGCGTCGATTTACCTCACAAACAATAGAAGATTGCCTCAAATCTGGAAAATGGCTGCTGTATTCATGTGTATAACCCAAGACTAATCAACTCTACTGTTTCTATAGTAAGTCGACATTGAGAATCCGAGTATGGAGAGCTTCGCTCTCAGAAAGGTTACGGGGTTATTATTTTAGGGATGCCGAAAGCAGCATCCTCCGCATCCCTTCGTTACCGCAACCGCCATGGTTACCTAAATTCCGTACATAATTCTTTTTCTGATATTCGAGCTCATACAGCTCCCCATTTTCCCTGTCTGCGGCAAAATCACGGTAACAAAACTAAGGCGAGATGTTTCTTATTTTTTTGGAAGTACCTCGCATTCTTTTTGGAACTTCTTATTTTAATTTATTAATTAGCAATGTTTCCTCGTATTTCACATAAAACAGCTATAATTTCTACAATGAAAGTGTTATCCTTATCATTTCGATTGGCAAAAACGTTCCCTTCCCCAGCCGCATCGCGAGGCCCTAGGCGGCCCGTGGCAAACGGCTGCTGATCGTCGAACAGCTAATAGCAGCAGAGAACCGCTGGCAATTAGCCCGAATGAGCGGTCAGCTGATTACCACCAACGGCGCGTGCTGGCTAATTGCCAGCTATTCCCTGCTGCTATTGGCTGATCGCCGATCATCAACCGTTTGCAACGCGCCGCCTAGGGCCTCGCGATGCGGGTTTGCGGGAAAGGAACACCTTTGCTGATCGAAATGAAAGAGACTGTAGTGTCTGGGTTACACAAGTCGCATGATCTTTTAAGAAAAAAGCAAAACATGATAATGATCTACGCGTAGCAGGCTCGATCTCCCTTAGCAGAAGGCTTTTACGTGTTCCCCGTTCAGCCGTTCTTTCTACAAAGGATCCGAGCTAGCACCTTTAGCTGATACTAAGTTTCACATTCTCTCTATTGAAGACCTTCAAGTTTTATAACAGATAGCTTCAAAGATCTTCGTAAAAGTAACTTGACGCGGAAAGAGTATGTGGGTTTTACAGAAATTCGAAGACTAATTGCTAACCGGAAATCCGAGTCTCGATAAATGATAAAGGAGGCCAGTTTGTTGTTATGCCTCAGCCGCTACATAAAGAGATTGTTAAACTTCACCTTGCTGATGTGTCTATATACCAGCGCGCTTCGAAAAAAGACTATCAGGCTCAACACCGAAGACTGAACGATATACGGATGAGTGTGGCGAAAATTGCAGAGTTGGATGAAAGATTTCTGAGCAGATCAAAATTGGATCAACTTACGTGTACAGTTTTTTACCACCTGGTAAACACATGAGTTAACATCCAGCGAGATCGAACTGATGTCATCAAATGTTTATAAAGTGCGATGAATTGTTAGCTGTGTTGGTGAACCGACTGATCGGATCTCGCGGTTTCTTAATACGACTGTAGGCCAAGTGCTAGTAAAATGATAGTTGCCTTCTATCCAACACATGACAATTTATGCAGCAGTTGCGAAATGCAAGTTTCCAGGCAGAAAGTGCTATCGAGTCTTTCGACCAGTCTCCACGGCATGAGGCACTGCAAGCAGTTCCAGAGATGTTGGAGGAGCAGATTTGTAACATGAACACCTATGACTTGACCAAAGTACGAATATTGGCCCTCATAAAAAAGTGTTTGAAATGCAGCATCTTCAGTTGCTAAGGAGAGTAGTAGTCTAACGAGGAAGGTCACCTTAGCGCAGTGTCGGTTTGCAAAATGGTCATATGGGCAAATTGCTCACGCCCTCTTTGGTACCATACTAAAAAATCTAGACCCGAGCGTTATTGGCGTTTTAGTGCTTTCCGATTGCAGTGTTTCATAGTGAAGACTACTGCTAAAGTGGCTGCTAACCCATATAGAAGAGATTCATGCCCATAGTATTAACTGTTGAATTCGGACCTTTGCAGGCTGTTGTTCTTCGCGCACAAAACATTCCCACATCAGTTAACAGCAACTTCATCAATAATTTTCACTACCATATAACAGTGTGCTTTGCTAATTTTGAAGACCTCTAATTCGTATGTACCAATGTTTCGTGTCTAGATGTACATATACCCCCCCTCCCCCCCCTCCCCCTGAGAATGGGTCCGAAAATTTTTGAGAATGGCTTAGAGGCCAGGGAAAAATTGAAAAAGGGGTCAATTTTTTAAAAATAATTTTTATAATCGATTCAAAATACCGATTTTTATTTTTTTAAAAAATTTCAAAAAATATTTTTAAAATTTTTATAATCGATTCTTTCTGGCTCCGCCCCCAGCCCCGCCCACTTTGGTCTGAGGGGGGGGGCGCGCTCCCTCCCCCTCCCGAAAATTTTTTCTGCAACCGCAACTGTAGAGAGGGTATTAGCAATTCCCCTGTATATACCATTTTTGCAGATCGACACTACGCTAAGGTGACCTCCCTGGTAAGATCAGAGGACTGGCAATGGGTCAAAAACTAGCTTCAGTCCTAGCGGTATGTTTGAGCAAGATTGAGGAGCCAGTACTAGAACGCCTTCCACCAATGTATTGCCGCTACGTAGATGACTGTTGCGTAGCAACATTAACCCACTCAGAGATGGATGAATGCTTCATAGTTCTTAATGAAAGTTCGCAGCGCATTATGCTCACATCAGTGAAACCGCGAGATGGGTGGCTTCCCTATTTAAGTACTCAGATACGCTTGTCCGGCGGGCCTGCACGCGTCAAATGTTATCGTAAGGAAGCCTCTAGGACATCATACTCTACGCTAAATTAGCCTGTTCAACCGCAATGAAACATACTATCATCATTCTTAGAACTGTTGCGAAATTGCGCGAAATTACGGATACTTGTTTCCTCAAGTGCGAAGAAGATGTGCCGTGAGAGCATCGGCTGTGAGCCAAGATTCACTCCCTAATAAGCCCCCACTCTGAATTCCTTTTGTATCGGACAACGTTAGTGCAGCAATAAAACAACACATCCGCTCAGCTGCAGAATGATGCCATCCTGGTTGACATTCCAAACGATAACCTTAAGAAACAGCAGATACGAAACAGGATCTAGCAGCTAGAATGCTTGAGTTGCAACGCGATTTACATGTAGTACTTTAAGCATACGAGTTAGCAAACATCTAGCAGAAAAAAGCAAAGGGAATTTAGGATCCGTTGGGAGAACATAAAATGGAAGCACACCACAGCAAAGAGTTCGAAATGAAAAGCACAATTTTGGGATAGGAAACTGAGGTTTCTGCAACAGAAGCGGTAGAAGTTACGTGGATCTATACAAAAACCCTACCATGAATGTTAGAAATGAAAGTGGATCAGTACACCTAAGAGAAAACGTTCTTCTTACTGTCTGTCAACATGGTTTCTTCGGTAAAAGATCCATTATGTCTGCTCTCTATCCAGCATTCCATTATGGCAGAAAGAAATAAATAGAACTTATTTCTTTACTTTCTTTACTCCTTAGCAAGATACGGAATACAGCGTTAGTAGTTGTTTGTTTCGTTTTCTTGCAGCATTTCTTAGGGACACAATGCAAAGTGCTTTCGTCAGCAATGTCAAATGTCGGACATCCTGCGTTATGAACGGGGTCTCCCGTTACTTCTTCCTTCAATATGCAAACGATCTTCCGAAAAATCTTTCCAGTGGCGTTTTCTGTAGCATCTATGCAGGTAACAATCCTGCGCTTTTGCAAAAAGCTTGGGATTTATAGCGGAGTGGTTAAAGGCAGCACCCACTCTTAGAACGCCTTCTGAGCTCTCGATAGATTCCGAAAGACGAACTCAATAATGGACTAAGGTACAGATTTTTCGGCTCAGAACTCGTTCTTGACCGAGAAATTCGCTCCACAAGACTCGTTCGTGATTTCGTGGACGAGTTTCCCACTTCGACGTACTCTTTCTGTTGGATCGCCTACCGTTTCAGTCGCGAGGATATGGAAAGCTTGTACATTTCAACTCATACCAAATGGTTGTAACGCTCTAACTCGTCCCCACATCTTTCGTAACTAGTCCACCGAGTACCCGACGTTTCGGCCGTTTTCTGTCCAACGAGCAGCTTACCGGTGCTCTCACTTTGGCTTTTAGCTATTCAACCAAAAAGGTTTCATAAACGAGCTGAATCCGTTTTTAGAGTGGGTGCTGCCTTTAGCTATGTGAGATCTCGACATCTGTATTGAAGAAAACACGGATTATGATTTTGGCTCAAACCACCCGTATAACTCAAATGTTCTTCTACTGGTTCAAGCAGACGCATTCCGAAGGCTTGGCTTGACCTACACAAATCAGATTAGTTTTGCTGACACCCGTCAAAGATATGGAGCGAAGAGCTAATTGCAAAAGCAACTACTTCCTTAGAGTTTTTGGAATGTACAACACGCAGCTTCTGCTTAAACTCTTTACTGCGTGCGTTAAACCAGTAGAAGAATATTATTCGCATGTCTGGACACCCGAAAATGCCATATTAGCGGAAGAGATTGAAAAGTGTAAAAATCATCCACTTACAGGTGTTTTGCTAGGGAAGGGTTGAATATATAGGATATCGGCTAAAAGGGTCTGATGAAGCTGAATGCATTTTCGCTAAAGGATCGTGGGCTTGTTCGATGTATAAATTATACTGATGAGCGTAACCTCGCCTCGTCAGAGCTACGCTTCGTTTGATATCTGCGCTCGAAGAATCTCATCGAATGAGAAACAACACATACATCTCCTGCACACTTAAGTAGAATTTTTCATTTTGCGTTCTAACATAGAACGTCCAGTAAAAAATCTTTTTAAATTTTGTTTCACTTATATCTGCTGGCTTTCTTTCCCTTGAAGCAGTTTTTTTTGTAAAGCATTGCGTCACGGATGGAACCTTAAGCTTACTTCCGTTTGTAGATGTTTATGCACGCTAACCTTCGCCCGCATGCTCGTTGGCAATAACATATATAGGGCTTCTGCAAGATTTCGCAGTATACCGCAACGCTCTCGTTTCTTTTCTCTTTTTCCTATAAAGCAATTAAAGGCAGCACCCACGGAAAAAATCGATTCTGAGATTTTTGCATTTTTTGTACCCTAGCCACACGGATTGCCTAAAGCCAAAGTAAGAAAGTACAAAAATTAAAACTCACCGAGGAAATATCGAAAACACGCCTATCCCGCTTATCCAAGTTACGGGGGTGCGTGGACGAGTTTTCCGTGGACTTGTGCTTGAACAAGTGCACTTCGAGCCTGGATATGAATTTTTGCCATTTCTGCCGTTGGAGCTTCATGGAGCGACGCGCTATTGGTGTAGAGACACCGAAGCATACTTGTTTAAGCACGAGTCCACGGAAAACTCGTCCTCTCTCCCCCGTAACTTGGATAAGCGCATGGGCATGTTTCCGATATTTTCTCGGTGAGTTTTAACTTGTGTGCTTTCTTACTTTGGCTTTGGGTAACCCATGCGGTTAGCGTATAAAAAATGCAAAAATCTCAAAATCGATATTTTCCATGGATGCTGCCTTTAAGTCAGTCAATTGCAGAAATTGTTTTCGTATATCGCTTGCTCCCTTGAATGAACTTATGAGTTCGTGAATTTTCGTATATGTCTAAAAATTGATTTTGGGCGATTAGATGATCGCCCAATCTGTGACGCTTCGCGTTGGATATGGGATGCCAAAGGTGTCTTCTGTACAAGTCAGCAAAGTATGAATACAACTGAGCCGTGTGACTGTCTCAAAATACCGATATTACGCCGAAATGTATGTTATGAACTGTGCTTGAGGAGTGAGCTTCGATCAGGGGAAGTCCTGCAACGTTTCTGCGTATAAAGTCCTAATCATACTTTTCTCGCTCAACGAGCTTGCAGTGTTATAGGGGTAGTCAAATGTCTGCGTGGTAGTCCCTACAGCACTGGCGAGCTCGCGGCGAGAAAAATATGATTGGGGCTTAATACAGGCTTTTATCTTCTTTTTTCTTCTCCTTTCCGAACTTCATGAACTGCCAGTTTTTGGAACTCTTCTGATAAGGAAATTTGGAATTGAAACTCCGAAAAACTGCGGAATTTTCAGGATGGGATGTCGCAATTCTCCCCTTCCTTCCTCTGCTAGGACAAGCGAGCTTCCGTTTTTCAGCAGTGTGAACATCTTGTGCATTTAGGAGCTCTTCCCATGAGCACAATACATCGGCAGCGTTTGACCCTATCCACGTATAATTTTTACGGACGCGTAGCTTTCCTATCCCTTTTTGTTTGCTCATGCAAAAGCACTGTGGTTGGGTAGACAAAAAATCCTATTGTAACAGATTTTGGTCTTCTGCTTCTATTTCTGTCCCCAGATTTTCTTTCAAAAATGGGGGTTCGGACAAATTTAGAGGTAATCCCATACGTCAGAAGCGACGAAATAGCTTCCATTAACGCACTGACGACCTCGCGTAAATTTATGTGTCTGCCATCTGGGACGGACAAGTTCTTAGCAGTTCTATGTTATTTAAAGTGAATGTAACAGTGTCAAAAGGTATGCGAAAGCAGTGAAGTATATTTACCAGAAATAATCTGTGCACTGCTTGTGATAAAGCGCTGCTATTATGTTACCATGTGAAAACCATAATCAGAGCAGTTTTCGTCATGAACGACAAACTAAAAAAAACATCTCTGCTAGAGGTAGCACTTATAAAAACGTACGAGCCGTACTCTTTAAAACATGTTCTGAGCTCAGATCGCCTTGTTTCTTTAGCTTTTGGCTTAATATCATACGCCTAACGCAGACGTCATGCTCATTTTAATGGAAAAAAGTGAAAACAGAAGCGAAATGGAACCAAAACCATTTGAAAGCTCACGGTCATTGTACACGCAGCACCCATATACACTCAGTGGCTAGTGCACTAGTTTGTAGTTCAGGGAGTGGAAGGTTAGATTCATCCGTCAAGTGAAGTTTTTGCATACGCTTTAAAAATTGCAACGTAGACATTTGTTCCAAGAAAATCGCGACCACTTAACCATTCAACTAACATTTATGAAGTTACCGAAAACATGAAAGTGCCTCTAAACGTTTCTTCAGCGCCCGTGATATATAACAAAATGGTACTAAAAACGACGTTGCTGGTCACAGTATAAGTTTCAGTTTTTCTGAGTTTTTCTGGATTTGAAAACACCAATTTCAGAAAAATGGCCTCGGGCTTCTTATCGCTGTACAAAGAGTACTTCATCAGGGCCCGGCGTAGGTGCTCCCGCGGGCAAGCTAGGCTCAAAATTTCAAACAGCGCTCCGTACTAGGAACAAAAGTGATCGAATTTTGAAACGCGAAAAATTATAACAAGAAGCACCAGAAATGGCTCTCAAAGGAATCCGTAAAATGGAAGTATCAGGATTTGATCTCAAGCCAAAAATTTCCTAAAAGTATACGAAAACCACAGGGATTCCTCAAAATCTCATATCACGATCCAAAACGTTGGAACTAAACTTTACAATGAACGAAACTTGCGTTGACACGAACTTACGCGTCGAACATGCACTGGTCACTCCTATTTTTCCTTATAAATATGTTTTTTTTAAACAGAAACTGAAAGATGCGGGAGAAAAATAGAGCCATAGATGTGTAACCTTGGGTTGAATAATCGTACGAAAAATAGCCTTCAAATGTGCCCATACAGAAAATTTTTTGACCTTTATGTGGTTAGGTGTTCCCAGGAAGTCCTACGGGAACACCTGAGGTGTTCACAGGTGTTCACGGGCAAATATTTCGCTTCTTTCTCAAATTTTTTGGGGTCTCTTAGCATACGATTGTATATAGGTATGGCCGCTATCCACAATCAAAATTGCACTTCTCAGGTTTTCCTCTTGAGAAATCCGTCAAAAATGGAAATTTTACATTAAAAATACCAAGCCCCATGGAAAAAGCGAAGCCGCCTGCTTCAATCTCGCGTGTGACTACCCTAGGCGTGCCTTTCTTCTGTTTTTAACCGTTACTTACACTATCGTCCTCGTATTCCGTTTCATCTTTTGTTTTGTTACACTTTTCTTCGCATTTTCGCTCATTTTTGCTGAGGGGCGATCCAAAGATCGGCTGAGGCCATCGAAAAAAGGAACTGAGCGGAAAACACATAATCTATGGTAAAATTAGCTTCTTCTTTCCAAGGGTAGCTTCGTAGGTCTTTTCTTTTTCAAAAGGGGCTTCGTTTTCGAAAATGCTCCGAGAACACCTAATGCCAGGCCCTGTACTTCATTCAGCCCGTCATCCGCGTAATGCGTGGGTCTATTTATTCACTGACTTTTGTCCACAGCTCAGCCTTGCAGTAATAGAATTCTAAGGTGTACGCAGAAGTTCAGCTTAAGTTAGGAGTCGAAGCTCCCACTCGTTATGCTACGGTCTAACGCACTAGCAAGTGTCTGTTTTTTTAGTTGTAGCTTTAGCCTTACGAGAAGTCATTCCAAGTGATAACACCCTAGCAGTTTCCACCATCTAGGATAAAGTTTAAGTAATCATACATGATTCATGAACATATGTGCACTGGCCATAAGCTTTCTAATGATTGCGGTGCTATTGCTAGCGATGGTGTATAGCCGATTCACCTGACTAGTGCGCGTCTGCGAGCGCCGTGAGGGGCCGTGATGGGCCCTGATCTTGGTCGATACAGCTGAACTGTGTGTCATGCGCGTGCTGCCGTAACATACCAAGACTCACGTACACACGCACTTGTCTGGTAAATACCCTATACATTAGAATTTGTTCACTAGTTAGGATGAATGGTAAGAGAGCTGTTGATCAGAGATGGCTTGCTGCCATGAAAACTCATGGTATCGTGAGCACAATGAATCTGTTTTCACCGACAAAGGAAGTGCGGTGTTTGTAATGTCTGCGGATCAGTTGCGATGGA
>KN549576.1:72369-83871 GCA_000797555.1 Oesophagostomum dentatum | reverse complement strand
TACAACGTGGAAGCTTATCACTGCAACTGCGCTTTCTCGCCCCAAAAGTACACCAGCCACCAAGCCCTTTAGGAGTTTTGCTGGACTCGAAACCTTTTTATAGCATTTCTATGCTGCTGAGGATGCTTCAAGAGCGTATGTCTACTTTAGAAAAATTTACAACTTCCTTCACTAATACAGTATGATGCGGATATTCGCACCCTCCAGTGCGTTCAGCTCTACCCATCTTGAACACGTCCCTGGAAAATTTTTGCCATGCTCGATGCTGACCTCTCGGCACAAAATTGCAAATGTGAAGCCTTTCTCGGCTTCAGACTGTCCATGATTTGGTTGAATCGCGTCTATCGATACCCAAGAGTGTTCCAACTCAGGAATGGAACAGATTACATGCGATCTACACCTAAGTGCCAATTTTACGCAAGTGCTAACAGGACAGCGTATTTTTATGCGTTATCTTGTTGACATGTATGGTTACGTTGAGCAGTTTTTCAAAAATGCTACATGTGCAGTGCTAATTTTCCGATTTCATCTCCAGTAACACATCCTGCAGAATAAATACCAAATCCTGTACCTTCACTTGGAAGAGGTGACAAAGAGTTTAATAGCTTATCAGCAACAGGAAGTTATAAACTGTAGCCAAAAAGACATTGCCTTCATAAAAAATTAAAATTATGCTGCTCATAGCATAGAATGGCAGAAAGCTGGACAGTTCAAATCCTGCTACAAATAGGGGCCCTCCGAACAAACGAAGCGTCACGACGCGGCTGATCCTACTTGCGTTTAGATATTCGAAAATTTGATGTTACGAATCTTTGTCGTCATTGTTTTTTAAGTGTACAGATTCAAATTTTCTCGCCAACTAGAATTTTCGAAGTTTAGAAAACTTGGGTGTAAATACAATGAGTCGTTTTCTCGGCAGATACGGGTCGACGAACCCGAAAATATTTGCAGACTTTAGAGACAGAAGTAAAACTGCAGCTAATTAAACTTTGTAGGTTGTGGGAGTAGCTAATAAGAAGAAATAAGAAAAGGGGCCTTTATGGTGTAGGAAACGTGATTAGCTGCGGGGCTGCTCTTGTCCGCCGGTGTCATTTTTGCAAAAAAAATTGGTGAACAAGGATTTACGGATTTATCAGCACATTGCTCCAAAGGAAAATGACATATCGTATTATTGCCAAATTTTTGCAAAGAGCTATAGTCGAGTGGACAAGTCGGTGCAAAGCTGTGCTGAGTGCACTTGCGCAAATCAGAGAAAAAGGCGTCTCTAAATTAATTGTAGCGCGAACTGACGGTCAGCCGTTCCTGTCAAGAGCTGGTCTTGAATTGAATTTTGCGAAATGATTAATGATCTCTGTCACCGCGCAGTTTACAACTTTGCACCGACTGGTCCACTGGACTATACCTTACTTTCCCAAAATTTTGGTTGGCAAGAAACATGAAACCCGCCGATTGAGAAATGACATCGAGAAAATTAGAATCAATGTTTTTTTCAACATCAGGTGGTGAGAGTTCCTTCATAGCGCGCTTTACCTGTTTTGAAGTCTTCGACCTGCGGTGCTAATTTGACCCTTCCATCCCCTCGCTAACCCCTTGCGGTAGTGCGAGCTTCATAGCTATGTCTTTTGAGCCACTAATTGCTGAGCAAGATTTGCTCATGGGACGCGTTGAATAGACCTGTACAAAAACTTACCAAAACGCAGTTAGTGTACAGCTCTTTAACCTTGCTCATGATGGCGTTGTCACTTCCAACGAACGGTGAAGCACCATTGGAGCCTTCCTGCAGCCAAGGAAAGATGAAGACATATTCTGCCTCGGAGAGGCCATATTTCGAAGTGGCCTCGCGGAATGTAGCAGTGAGGTCACGAGCTGAGGAGAACATCACAATCACGACTGAAATATCGGGGATTACACCTGTGTATCCATAATTTCGCACTGACCAGGGAACCTCGTGAGGTCAATGGAACGACAACGATCAGCACCAGCTCTATTTTATAGACAGACACCCCGATAGAGAAACGCTGGAGTGTGAAGGCACCAGTCGTTCTTGTTTAGCCGAAGTTATGACGTTGGAAAATTCGCTTAATTTTGTCTTGAAATAGCCGAGGATTGAACTTTTTGCGAATGTGCTTTAGTAGAAAAATTGCGTGCGAAAGGTTTTCCACTCGAATCCACTTTATTCTAAGAAAAGTGCTAAATTTCTGGTGATCTGAAAGCAGAATCTAGCGAGTTTTCCGGCGCCGCAACTAGGTCTAAACAAAAATTAGCACCTTTACGTTTTTCTTGCTTTGTAAAGGTCTATTAGGTTGGCCAGAAAGTTTCTGTAAACATTTTCGTTTTCTCATATTTTGCTTCTATCGTGAGCTAGGAGCCTGAGCTTCTAGTGTTTATTCAGCAATCTCTCTTCCTACCATGCGTAATTGGAATCCTCGTGGATGTTCCCGCTTTTGGGTCTATATTGTCTTTTTTGAATTTTTTGCACTGTTTTTGAGGAATAGGAACCGTACCTATGGTGCGCAAAAAAATATTTCCGGCACTGCTCCGCTTGTTGATCCGTGGAAAACAAGCGTTTTCTTGCTAAAATCTTTGTGAGCTAGAAAGAAGCAGGTTACATTTGAATATTTTTTCCACTGGTTTTACTGTTGGTTTAAATATGTGAGAAAAAGAGGGACGAACGTAGTAATACGTAATTGCAAAATTTCAGAGAAAAATTTAAGCCACAAGAGCTGTTGGACTCTAACTGGTGCGTTGCGATGAACCCTGGCGATCAACTGCATAGGATAAGCTTAAATGTTGATGTCTCAGGCGCACTTATGGTTAATCCTGGATATGCTCGCATCGATGCATACGATCAGCTGACGATCAGTCACTTTGTAAGATATTTAAATGAAGCGAATCCACCTCTGGAATTTGCACGAATCTCGTCAAGCTGTCCACCGTTTAGCATATCCTGAACTGTCGCTGTTTCTTCAAAAAGAATTTTCCTGGTTACTGTGATTTCATGCCGCTTCAGCACGGGTTCAAACGCAAGGATCTTCTCATAGGCGGCGGCACCGATGTTGGAAACAAGAGAGACCTGAAAAGCTGCTACATAGATAAAATTAATTATGATAAGAAACAAAACTTGGCCTAAAGACCGTGGAGACCGAATCGCTTATCCAGTGAAGATGTGGCCTAAGTTGGATAAGCGGCCGCACTATCGGATAAACAGCTGCAGTTCCAAGTACAGTTGAAATTATGCAACACGAACTTTTCTTTCTTTCTCGCTTTTTGGGGCGAAACTTTGGATACTAAGCGAGAGTAGCGTAAGGACATGGTGTAATCCAGTAAAATTGTTATCACCAATCCAGTTAAAGGCAATCAACTCGAAGGCGAAGCGTTCGAAGAACTCCAGATAGATATGTATATAGATGTATATAGATCTTTTCCACACACACAGCTACCCAGCAATCTAGGCCACCTAATTTTTTCTTTCGAAAAAGCCAAGGAGTAGTTTTCTGTTATCCGTTCACATAACAATAATAATGATAATAATACAATCTTACGACTAATGCTGGCGTGGAAATCCTGAAACATTTCACATTTTCGAGCGAAATGTGTGAATTTATTGAAATAAAAGCGCATAATTCTAGGCTCGTTTTAGATTCTTCTAGACGAGCTTTTGATATGGCGCAAAACAGGCACTTTCTGTTTCTCTCGATGAAAAACGTCGCAAGCAAAGAAACAGCGAAGCTCAGACGATTGTGTAGACAATTCGATGACTACCCTCTTGACACAAGGTTTTTAAGTGCAGGCTCTCTTCTCAGTTCCGCACCTCCCATCTGCAACATAATCGCTTGTCAAAGCACTTAGAACTACCACTAAATGAGATCAGCATTGCTCAAAGGCAGCGTCTGCGGAAAGCAGTGACGGTGGAGTTCTTGCATGGAACAATAGAGAATCTCCAGATAAAGAGAGGTTCCAATGTTGGAACCTCCAGTATCTGCGCTAAGCCGAAAAAAACACTTGTCTATCTGTCAAGGGCTTTGAATTCACACAACCACGCCCCACCGTGCAGCTGCGGGAGAATAGCCAAAACAAGTAGAATGGAACCTCCGACGTCATGTTTTGTCTGCGGTTACTATATAATATGCACGTGTCTGCCGTCTATGTGGCCTACGATGCCTTTGAACTACTTCTCACCTTTTTCCACTTGTAATGTTTTATGAAGGCAGCGGTTGACTCTGCGATGGTGTTCGTTGTTCTCAGTGAGGTGCGAACCAGAGTTTTATAGATCTGAAAATGGAATAATTGAAATGAATCTTTATTTTTTAAGCAAAATCAGTATCCGTATTTTGAGAGGTTCTTCTATCCGTTTTATTGTAAATTTTTTTGTAAAGATTTTTCTTCAAGTGGAAAATACCTTTTTATTCGATAGGACATTGGACGTTGCCATGTATGCAATGATTGGTAGATTCCAGAAGTTCGCCATGGTTGCTACCGGAATCATTTCTGGAAAACCAGGAAACTTTTGCAAAGCAAACGCCTCTCCTTCACTATTTTTCTCAATTTAAGCCGACTTCTTTTCAGGAGAACTAAAATCTGCTTCGTTTTCATATAGCTTTCGAACAAGTTTAGGCTATGAGGGTTAATCTATCGAAGATCAGCGGCTGGTACTCAGCTCTTTTAGCCGATTTACTAAAGTTTAGTAACTATTAAATTCGTTAGATTATTGGGACCTAGTAATTAGTCCGCAAGCCGTGAGCTTACATTGTTTCAGGACCTTTGTTCCTTCCTCTCTTAGCCCGCAAAAGAATGTATTACAGTATCTTATAACGTCAACATATCCCCATGCTAATAGTCGAAATTGCTTTTGAACTTCATGGATTGGAAAGTAGAGCCTATAACACCACGCAGGAAGAAAATACAGCTAGGATTTGCAATTTTGATGAAAGGCAAGCGTCACTGCTATAGAAATTGCAATTAGCTAACGCATTCGGGAAGCTAAGACACCTCACAGTGTCGATATGATAACAATTGCAACACTTCCGGTATGATCTTATGTTAATTGTTATGTTGGGATGCTTTAACAACACAGTTATAAACCTCTTCCAATTGTAGCTAGAGGAGCAGTTTCGCCAACTAAAATCTCTTAGTAAGAAGGCCAGACGACGTTACTGTACAAAAGCCTATTTGTGTCGAGAGTAACCTTTGACAGCTTTGCAAGAAACAAATCTGTAGAAAATGCCGTATGGCGAGGAACGAGTCTGTGGAAAATCCAGATACCTCCGTTACAGTACGGTCCCAGAAACGTGGTCACATGCTCGATATGGTATAGATCAGCTGCAGCTGCCACTCCTTCGAAGGCGTCTCCACAGCCATTCCGTGAGATAATCCTGCAGCGACAGCAGTTAAGAAGGCTGCTCCAGTGTACTAATTAAGATGGCACTCAAAGAAGTAAAGACAGCAGGTACATGGCTAGGATGGACAGTAATAATCTTGTTTGCAAAATAAGTTTTCAGAAGTTGACTGACTCTGCTAGTATCTCTTTGCATAAATTGCAGATATTATGATGACATGGAGAACAATGCGAAATATGGGCTTGCGATGCACATGTACGAGGTACTGACATGAGAAAAGATTGCAGCGCTGATTTGGCTCTTCTCAAAATTCAGAACATTTAGCTAGATCTGGACAAATAATTTGAATATGCAGGTAGCGACTATACCGCTCACAATTATTGCAAAAATAACGCGTTTGTGCAGAAAAAAGCGTTGCAAACCGTCACATGCCCATAACTCTTTAGAAAATGGGTCTTTTTGTAAATTCTAAAAGCATATTTATGAAATAAAATGTAAATGTATTCAAATGATATTGCCCACTATTATATTTACGTGCTACATTAAAAGTTACATAGTAAAATTTAAATTCATAATTTTCCTTAGCACCCGTTCAGACCGGCTTCGGCAGGAAATTACGCGTTCACATCTTACTGGCATATCCTTTCACACTGCCCATATTAGGCTTCAAAGTCATCCAACTTTGACAGTGGGGTAAGCTTTGAATTCCTTTCGACGCCTTCTATTCCAGTCTATTTTCAAAATTGTAAAACCACCTTTTCTGACGAAGTTACGCAGGTGCGACGTTTTCCGATGGTTTTATCTATCAAAACGCGTTGTTCTTGCACTAATTGTGAGCGGTATTGTACTCTTTCGAGCTAGTAATCCGTTGTAGCAGTCGGCTCAAGAGTGAGCTTGTTTATCAGAATGAAGTAAGAATGCAGTAAGCATTTTGTTAGCCTACCCGAAACTGCTAGATGATTTTCAGCAAGGCGAAAGAAAAAGACTATCCTTACTTATTGTGAGAATTAAAAAAAAGGAAAAATACGCCCTAGAAGTTTGCATATGAGGCATTTCTGCTATTTTTCCTTGGCTAAAAACTTTTATAATTGTTCAGGATGATCAGTGAGGTTATTCGGAAATGATCTGTGCCTTTTCGCTCGAGCATCATAGTGTGCCTACCGCAAAGTGAGTGAAGCGAGCACTTCAAAAACTCTTAAATCCCATATTGCTAAATTTAGAATAATCGCCAGAAGAGCTTTGCGTTTCTGTATTCTCCCGTAGCCCAAAATGGTTCGTTCAAAAACTGCATTTTTCTCCTTCCTAACGATAGACCGCCTCCAAATTTACCAACTGGCGGATCTATTGAGGAGAAGAACTGACCGTGCCAGCTGCGTAGGTTTTGAAGAAAAAAAACTATTGCTTCTCACCTTCTCTTTACTCTAATTAAGAGGAGAATCTTTTATTTGTTCAGAATGACTTTTTAAGATATTCGAATCACAGCGCACTTACCACAGTGTGAGTGAGGCGACCATCCGCAAAAAGTTTGAGTTTTGGCGTTTGCCAGACACTCTGACTCGTATTGGGGACTGCGCATGCATTCTTGTCTATATATGTAGGTGAAACAACGGTACAGTTCAAGTATCGAAACTTTACAAGTAGAATTAGTTAGATAGACGTGATGGATCAAAGAGATATAAGGAGAAGAGTTTCAATAGCTTCCAAAAATCTTTTAAAATTCTTTGCAACGATCATCCTGCTGAATTTCCAAGAGCAACCATAAAATCATTACAGAGTTGTTGATTTCCAAGTAGTGAACGTTATTTAAAGGTTCAGATAAACTTATTGTGAAGATTCCTGAACAACTGCTATAACCCTCATGAATAGCTTGAAACTGCCAGTGCGAACGATGCATGGGTAATACTGTACTGCCATTATCGTCTCGATTTTTTAAACTTGACACATGCACGAATAAACACACTGAACATTTTTTTCAAACTTGTGAAATAGAAGCTGTTGCATCAATATACATACTCTGTTTTGGCATGTTTTCATTTTGTTGAATTCGCACACGAGTTGAAGAAAATTAAAGAAAACCTCCTTTCTGGAAGGTTTCTAGTAGCGAAAGCTGGCCCTTAAGATCTCTAATTTAATTCATACGACATCATTTATCTATGAGGATGTGCTGTCACTGTGGACTCATTATCTGAAACAAGTTGGCTGTGTGTAACGATGATGCAGCTTGGCAGAAAAGTGCAGTGAGGCATTTAAAATCAGCAAAGTGAATGAATCGAATAACGTCGCCGTAGGTAAGGCTATTAATTTCATGATGGCTATTAAGAGAAATCCTATCTAAAGAAAGAAGTAAAACGCAGACATTTTGCCTGCTGATAGCGCAAAAGGTTATGTTAAGGACAGAAGGTGATGCAAATGCTCATTTTTACGTATGACTTCATTTTACACATCATAAGCAGCAGCTAAGATTCTACACATACTACTTCTAAGGGTGGCAGTAATTGGTAAGGTTTCGTCTTTTGAAAAAACAATTCACAAAAGCATTAAGATTTCTCCATCAATTCTGCTATTCCAAGAAATTCCGTGCGCATTTTGCACATACAGTGGCAGACAAAAGTTTAGCAATTTTTTTTCTTTTCGGCTTTTCTCAAAAATTTCTCATTTTCCTTCTTCTAGATATAGTATAGATAATTGAAGACGATGTAGGAAATGTGACCACGTTTAAAAACAGGCGAAAACTGCACGAGAAAAGAATGGCAGCTTCAGATTTTTGAAAATTGCGCGGACAAAAGTTTAGCAGTTTTTTTAATTCCATGACAACTCGGGCAAAAATTCGTGAAACTGGCGGGACTTACAGGGTTCTTTTGATACATTGGGGATATTTGGATGCGTCTGTAACCATTGCAAGACATGGAACGGATAAAATGTTGAGTTTCTACTTGTAAATCGCTTGCATCTCTTTCAGGAGAAAATCGGATCTTTCGTTAGCGTTTTTGGCTCTGGTAGGTCTAATTTTCACGCTGTTTACACTCCATAGGATTTCTTGCAAGTTCTAGTCGAAGCTCTAGCTCGTCCCTACCCTAATAGTTACCTATTCTGAACATTCCATACTTCTAGGCATGACCAGAATTATGCTCTGAATCGTCATCCTGCTGAAAAACTCAAGCTTTAAATATTGCAGGGAGAGCAAGTGGTAACATAACACCGCGGAATATGTTTTGACATACAGCGGAGCCCATCGGACAGAAAATCTTGTGCTTTGGGGCTAGTTTCGGACATATCGGGAGGGCTTCGTTCCATTAGGTTACTTTTGTAGCCTGTACCATGTCTGGCAATAGAAACCTGGCATTTATGAATGACTCCAACATTGACTGGGCGCTGGCTAGAAGTCTTGGCAACACTTAAGAACAGCGCAGGTTGCACGTATAATGAAAATTTTGAAAATTTTAATGTTTGAGAAAAGCCGAGAAGAAAAAAAATTGCTAAACTTTTGTCCGCCACTGTATATACATAAGGTTTTCGAGTAATGTGGAACTGTTGTGTGAAGGGAGTATAATCTGCTGGACATAAGAACTTTCTGAAGCGAAAAGAAAAAAGATGCGGGAATTTGGACTGAAACTCTAATGTAAGAGCTAAGATAAAATCGTGGAAGGCAACATGTGTTCAAACAAATCAAAGAGTGGAAGGAAAACTCAGGAATTTCTCAGCCGGAGCAAGGCAGGGACAAAAAAACGAGGAGAGGAAGTATTGACCGAAGAAAATCCGGATCAATCATCGAAAATACTTGTAAACTTTGCTGAAACTTACTCGATGTCAAAGTCCTTTCCAAGAGTTCCGTCATCAAGCAGCTCCTTTCTGGATAGATCCAGCACTTTCTCGTAGTTTGGCAGAGCTCCAACAGCTCCTATGTGCCCAATAAGCACCTAAAACAACCGTGCAGACGAGAGAAATTCAGCAAAGCAAATGTAAACTTACAACATTCGTCCTCTTCGAGGAGTTAGTAACCGTCTGCGTGAAAACCACTGGGAGCGCTAGGTAGAAGAAGTACATGGTGACAAGGAACTGCGGCCGCAGAGCCCCCGGAAGGCGGCTGTGTTTTCGCATTTCTGGCCGCAGGAGTAGGTAGTCATGCTGTGCAGCTTATATGATACGGTGCTAAGCTCCCTTCTTGGATGATTGAATAAACCATCGGAATCCAGTTGATTTATCCACACAATCAGTTAGAGTACCAGCTGGAAAAGATCTAGCTTACGCGAGATTAAGACGGCACTGCTTATGCAGCTTATGGGCTCGGTTTAGCATGATCAAGAGTGGTAAAACTACAGTAGCCGCGCAAATTTGATGAGTAAGATCGAGTTGTTTTCAGAGTGTTATGAACACAATTTCTGCAAAAGTTTCTGTAAGTCGTTTGGCTCGGTTAATTTAAGTGTAGCACGAAGCCGTAGAAAACTGTTCGAAATTGAGAACGAATACATGAACTACTCATTTACACCTTGTGATCACAATTGGACACATATGCCGCAGTTTTTTCTTATTTCTTGGACAGTATTTGAGGAGTTCAGTGGTTAAGAGCGATAGAAGTGCAAGAGTATGGTTTATTTACTTTTTTTTACTTTTATTTTCATTTCTGTTCCGACCACTTCAAATACGTGAAGAGACTGTGCCTTGCACTGACATGGTTTCTGAAGCGTGTAATACTTTTCCAAGGTGAGAGAAGATAATTATAAACGGAATTTCGAGGGCATCTGCTCGTCAGAGGTCGGGGTTTATCTAGTGTATGCGTAGAATTTATCGCATAGTCAAAAAATGCACTGCGACTAGGGCCATAAATCTAAATTTTTACAAAGTAATTCCTTTCATAGAAGGGTTGAAATTTCAGTTTTAAAAATTTCGGATGCCTTCGGCCAATGTCGATTTTTGCTTATTGAAAACCAAAAAGTCTAGAAACTACTATTCCAAAGACATCTTGCGTCCACCTACTTAGTGGTGATAACAGACTACAAGACATGGCTCATCCCATAGTTCTGCCGCCGTCTCGCGGTCCTACGGGAAAATGTGGAAAGAAGGAAAAGAAAACTTTCCACGAAGTTTCACATTGGCGAAATGCATCCCAACAAGGCAGCAAAGACGCGGCAGTAAGTTCAGCATAACCTTCTAGCATTTAATATTAGGGTCGTACTGCACTGATAACACTTAATTTTACTAGACCCGTTTGTCTCCTTTAAATGTCCTGTGCTTCATCCATTCCAGAGTTAAATTTTATTGCCTACATGCGTAAGCGAGCCATCATTATTACATCTTCACCGTAAAAGGGGTGCGAAAATGAATTCGAAGTACATCAGGACAATTTTTGTGGCCTGGTAGGGGTGATTAATTCAGTGGAACGATGAGCTAGAACTCAGAAATCGCTCAGATAAAAGCGCAGCAAAGAGGAAGGTTGCTCTTAGCTTCGCAAGGGTAGAGCCAAAACAGCTATAGCGAATTTTTGATGTTCAGCAATCCAGCTGCACGATCTAAGTACACTGTTAGAGGCTTACATCGCAAATATCCGTTCGCCTGGAAGGCTTAAAGGTAACATTCATAAAAATTTCCCGTTCATTCCGATAAAAAAATGTTCTTCCGCTTTTTTTATCGCGAAACCTCTGTCCATGAGCTAGAAGACTGCGGAAGAATTCGCGTCAAAACCGCTATTCTTACTCTGGTCAAAAAAGTGGAAATCGTGACCACAACCTTGGATGATCAGAGGCTGAAGAAAAACTAGTTTTAGTGGTAATTCGTCTGAAGGCTCCTCGCATGTGGACGGGACGCACTTTCCAAGTAAAAACTGTGTAGTATTTTTATCTAGAGTGCTGCCTCTAATGTTTTAACAGATCTTTCATGGGTGAACACTATTCTGCAATAGTAGGCTATATAGAAAGTAATAAGCTTACTATGGAACTCCTCAACATATTGCACAAAAAATTTTAAATATGGCTTTATTATAAGGTGGCCTTGGAAATTGCTAGAGGAAGGCTCACACAATTTTGCTAGAAAAACTTCTTGTAATACAAGGAACTAACAGAAAACAACTGACAAAATAACACGAAAAGTCGCTACCTCTGCAGCTTTTGTAGCCAGCAACAAAAGCAATAGATGCATGCGACACATTCGAATTTTTGAGAATTTTTGGGAC
>KN549576.1:54753-68362 GCA_000797555.1 Oesophagostomum dentatum | reverse complement strand
AAATTTGTGATCGGAGAAGAGTAACTCAAGGTTGTCATAGATTTCGGAAGTACCGAAGATATAGAGATATACATCGATATTGCCAATGAGAAAAGGGAATAGTTAGTAGTAGCACTTCAGTAAAAAAAAATAACTGAGAGCCTCCGAATCTCAAAAATTTGTTCAGCGCAATTATACCATACATTCATGCCTGTTTAGGAATAGAGACGAAACAGGTTATAAGCCTTTTCATAATATCGGAAGTAGAAAATTATTCTATAATGTGCTTTCAGACATCAGGTGGTTAGCATCCGTGCTGCCACCGTGATTATGGAATACGCGTTAGGCGGGGAACTTCTCGGCTAGGATTTTAACTATAAAGGGTGGAACGATGAGGAACTCTAGCACCATTGTTCCAGCGATCGCAGCCAAGACGTTCTTCAGTCGCCTAGACACGCTTAGTAAAGGAAATTTCTTGTACTCATTTGTGTACACGGTACTGTATCATCGTAATTTGTTGTTTCTTTTGTAAACATAACAATTAATTGCTTACGTCTGTTTTTAATATCTGAAATAAATTTCGAAACTACAGTTTGTGTAGATGTTATGAACGTGGATTTGAACGTGTATCATCCTATTTGAAAGTTAACTACTGAGCCTTAATTTGTATAGTCTGTCCGTGCCAGCCTGTCCGATCGCGCGGTTTGCGTATTGAGGCATGCGGCCAGACGGCTGATCCCGTGCCCGCTTCAATCAATAACAGCGGCTGCCGGTTACTTTAAGTGAGCAGGTATGGGACCCGCCATCTCGCCGCAGGCCTCATACGCAGACCGCGCGATCGGACAGGCTGGCCCCGACAGACTATATGCCTTATTACGGTGAGCAGGGATGATGAACCGCAAGCAAGTTGTAATAGAGTGAGGCGAAAGTTACTCCAAATTGCGTTTAACGACAGATTCCATCAAATGAAAATGCTACCTGCAAGCACACTCTAAGGACTTTTGAAATTACACTCCCGAGTACATAGAAAATTCACAGCAACCTGAGTGTTGCCTTCATACTCGGATACATCTTGTTAGGGACTGAAATCTAATATGCTTTTGGTCCAACTGAACCCATCCGAAATTAGAATATCAAAACATTCCGATATAGAGCATAGCCTTACGGCCGAATTTTAAAAATTACAGTTTTCGAAAAGAATGATAATTCGAAATTTCAAGGAATCAAATAGTCGAATCTGCTCAAAATCGGATATGTAGAAAGCTGTGTTCGAAGTGGCAAATTATTCCAATGTTCAGATATTTGTCATTCTAATAAACGTCCATATAATTTTTGGTCATGCATGTTCACTGACGCATGACCAACAAGCTTTTGACTCTAAGAAAATTTACTTATTTGAAAAAACGTTCGAATAAATTTGTTCGACGAAATATAAGGGCTAGCGTGTATTTCCGTACTGCACACTGAAATACGAAGAAGCGTTTTCAAGTCTTCGTGGAATAGATACTCAAATCAGATAGAAACTAAGCCCATCTCAAGACTTATGATAAGGCTGCGGATAGTGCAGCAGAAGTCTCTAGTTACATGAAAGCCAGGTAGAACGAGTAGAACGATGTGGCAGATTTAGTCGTTAGACCAAAGATAATTTGCTAGACTGTTCTTATTCCACTATAGAACACTGAATCTAGAGTGTCATCTAAATCTAGCTCGTTGATAATGATCAAGTGAGTTTCTACTGTGCAAGCAGTCGTTCGAGTCCCAGTTTGTGAGACGAAACACGACGATGAAGGAGAAGCTTGGATTGCTTATTGGCTTTCCTTGTAGAAGTTGAAAGAAGCACCATGAAAGACGCGAAGACCATATACCTGTCTTGTGTACAGACTTCGAGAGGCGAATTTTTGTGCGAATATGAATATTTGTTTGCGGTGAGCAGAGGTGGGGAATAGAGTGGTCATTTAGGCAGCGTATCTTCGTGGTGAGGCAAATGCTGGTGTTCCTACAAAAGCTGCAGGGGAGCACACCCTCAGCTAGTTTCCCTATAGAGATGCTTAGACGCCTGCAGGAACACACGACAATATTCGATGTAAGTAAATCTGATTTAAACAAATTTACCAATACTGCGGAAAAGATTTTCTGGCTAGAAGCAAACCTTTACGTTACATTCAAGCTTGACGCTAAAGAAGCTGCTCGCTCTCTGAATGATGAGACATCTCATTACGATCTGGGAGGGGTTTCAAAGAGAGTGAATCAGGGCTGTTCCTCAGCACGCAAACGAAGAGTGGATAAGGAGATGGAGGTTAGAACTGCACTAGGGTTGAAACCCCCACATTGAAAGCGGTAATCTTTTGAGGCCTGAAGCATAATAATCTGGAATTAATAATTACAGATATCCTCGAGAGCGGGTAAGGAAAGGAAGTTGAGCAAAAGGTCAGGTGAAACGTCTGACATTGCTGACCAAGGACACGTTCAAAGTGCAGCAGCATCGACTCTTTTTCAATTAGGCTTTTCGACGATCTACTGTGTCGGAAGGCATGCACGTATATGTACCTTATCCCCATTCGAACAGGCCAGACAGAGACAGGGTCCAAGCATGCGCCGGGGATGTTCAGATCTACATCCTCTGAATCATCAATGGCGCGGCGCCAGCAGAGGTCAACAATCCATGACAAATGGGATAAGGATTTTATAGTGGACGGACTGCAGTTGAAGAAGCTTCGATACTGTTCAAACTGTGGAAAAAGTCTGAACGAGGATGGTTCCGAACTCCATATGGCAGTCATCGGAACAGCCCCTATAGTTCGCGTCGACTATCCCATTTGCCTGCGAACATCAGGTAGATGTAGTGGTTATTCAGGGCAAAGGAAGGTAGTTGATCGTCCAAGAGCGCAGGTTCACGCAGGAAACATCGCCACTGCTACTGCCGCCGTCACAAATGACGTTTGCTCGGCGGTGGGTATAAATATAGTGTGTTTCATAACCATAGGACTCCCCCAGTTTTTCGCTGTAGAGTCTGATTCTGACTTTTTCGAAGCTTCTAAATATTTTATTTGTATTCCTCGTGTAAAATTACCCAGAACTCACTTTGCACCTCTACAAGCTCATGCCCATAAATTTTACGATTTTTTGAAATTTTTTCTGCTGATCCGTAACTGTAGGACACCCCTAGGAGAAAATAATTTTTGCAATAACAGCAAATTCACCAATAAGTGCACTATATAAACAAGTAAAGAGGAGAGCATTGCTGACTTACTGGCAATTTTGCCCTTTATTCTAATAAGCGGTGGGAGTTTCATCGAGATTTTTGCATGGATATCCATAGGCTCTTATGGAAGACCATTATTTCCGCCCTGGAAATCCCCGTATTAAATCCCCGTCGTTAGCATTTGATAAACCTCATTCTACTGAGCTATTTAGCCTTTCTAGAATAAAATGTTTACGTTTCAGCTGACCGTAATGTTCTCTCACCTTAGTCATCAATCCTAAGCCTGGCTTAAGTAGAGGTGCCCTTTTACGCGGATCACTTCTGCTTGGGAAAATTTTCAGGAGGACGCCAACCTCATGGAACGTGTTGAAGTTTTGTGCGAACACTGGAATACTATTAGACAAGCCTTACTAAACAAAGATAACGACAAATACACCAGAAAGGAGACCGACTTTATCCGGAAAAGTCCTCCTGAGCTTCCACATAGCTACAACAGCTGCTTGTTGCAGGATGCACGTTGCGAATGAAGGACACTCACGTACTGTAGTGTAACAGGCGGTGCCGAATTGCCATGTACGCAAAACTTGCCAGCAAATACAGGAATTTCCGGAGCGGAAATTCTTTAAGAGCCTATAGATTTCCATGCAAAAATCTCAGTAAAACTCCCACGGCTTATCAGAATAAAGGGCAAAGTTGCCAATAGTCAGCAATGCTCTCCTCTTTACTTATTTATATAATGCACTTATTGGTGAATTTGCTCTTATTTTAAAAATTATTTTCTCCTAGAGGTGTCCCATAGTCATGAAACAGCAGAAAAAACTTCAAAAAATCGTAAAATTTATGGGCATGAGCTCGCAGAGGTGCAAAATAAGTTCTGGGGTAATTTTACACGGGGGAGACAAATAAAACATTTAGAAGCTCCGAAAAAGTCAGAATCAGGCTCTACAGCGAAAAACTGGGGGTGTCCTCTAGTTATGAAACGCACTATATCAGATATATCGAAATGTTTGTCCTTATATACGAACTTCAGGTACTGTTGCGCTCCACCAAGAAATTAGGTTTGGCCTTTATCTTGAAATTCTCCTTCCATGGGATATACGAGGATACGTGCCCAGCCAATATGAACGTCTATAATTTACACCGCGCTGACGTAATCGACATTATAAAGTCGGCATATACGGTTTGTTCAGAAGTAATTTTAGCTCGACATGACTTTTGAAATATCGACCAAGTTATAGAAAAATGGCGATCATGACGGCTGGAACATCGCGGTTGACGGGATGTACGATTCTTGCGCATTCAGTGCGGCCTTCTGCAAAGTCCTCGCTGTACACCTCAGACGAGTCTGTGTATCCATACCGAGGTTGTGCACGGTTCTGAGACAGGTACATACAGTTCAATGTATCAGTGACACTGTGAGTATGTTCATATTAGAAAATATAGGTGGCCGCATGGAGGAAGATTTCAGCGTTTGCGGTTGTGGTTCGCTGACGTCGGTCTAATGACTCGGTCCGTAACAAGCGATCTAGATGCGGATTTCCGGCGTGTGATTGACGAACTGAACGTTAATGGTTATTTGATCAGTGGCGCATGGGACGATACCTGGTCAAGGCGCTACGGGAGATACTTACTGCCCTGCTCACAAAACTCTAACGTATCAAGCTTTCCTTGACCTTCTTCATTTGTGTTCATAGACATTTATTTATAGGCTTTCAAGGAACGACATCTGCGCGAACTGAATAACTGGATTGGAAGTTAGAAAGCCCACCTGAAATTGTCATAGACTAGAAAGGAAATTTTAGAGAAACGTTGTTGAAGAATATAGCGCAATTCTTTCCAGTTCTTCCCATGATTTTAAGCCGTTGTGTTTTAGATGCTCTGTGATTTCGTCTACGCAAACAAGCATCAATGCAAATGATCGGATACCTTATAAAATTCATCGATGTTTAAAGAAACTGTGTAATAAAAGTGCAACAGTTTCATCTTTTTTGCCCAAATACAACAATGACATGTTGGGTCCCTCGTTTTTATTATGCTACTGTTTGCTATCAAGTCTAGTGCTGACCACTTTGAAGCTGGCACCCCGTG
This sequence comes from Oesophagostomum dentatum, assembly GCA_000797555.1. Taxonomy (NCBI): domain Eukaryota; kingdom Metazoa; phylum Nematoda; class Chromadorea; order Rhabditida; family Strongylidae; genus Oesophagostomum; species Oesophagostomum dentatum. The sequence goes on along the minus strand of KN549576.1, from coordinate 63,093 downwards.
CGCATCTGAAAGATGATCGTTGAACAATCGATTGTCTTTGAGTAAATGTAAAAAAGGTTCGTTTTTTTCCTTTTGTAGTGTTTCCTTCGTTCTATATTATTCTTTAGGCCTAGTCTTTCTCTACAATCAATTTTTATTTGCAAGTACACGTTTTACCTAGTTTTTTTTCTGTTTTCTTCTTGTTTCCTCTTTACTTTCGCGGTCAATTATTTCATTGTTTTTGTAACGTTATTTGTTTCTACTATACTTCTTTTTTTAAAGAATCAATGAATTTTTTAAAAGAATCAATGAACAACTCAGTGAACAATTCTTCGTTTTCGCTTGCTCCTTAGTCGTTTCCCTTCCCCTTTGTCCTTTTTAAAAGCTATTTCGGACCCTTTCCTTCCCTGCCCCCGTTCTCTTGGAAGGCTGATTGGTTGTTTTTGGTTTCCTTTGTCATTTTAGTTCTCGTTCTTTCTTCACTTCTTCTCTCAAGTTTATTCTGTTTCAGCAACAAAGGAGAAGTAAAATGACGAAGGGACAAGTAACAACAAAGAATCAACAAACTATGATAAAAATTTAAAAGTATTACAAAAGAAACAAGAATAAACTAATTTGACCACGGAAAGATAAAAAAATAGGGAAGAAAGAACAAAACATTTTAAACGTGCATATGAGGAGGAAAATGAACGTAGAGATAGAGTAGAACTGCATATAAAAATATTAGAAAGCCAAAAGTAGACAACAACATCAAAAAAGCGAGAAAAATCCACCTCTTTCGGACATCCTTCGTGGCAGTCAGCTATTTCGTTGGCCACGGTTCACAGGCATGCGCTCGGGCGTGTAGAGGTCCCGCTGCGTTTGCCCTACATCAGACGCGCGAACAGACGGTTCGGTGGACGTGAAAGTACCGTTCTTGTTGCTTCTGAAATACCGACGGCATGGGCAAGCAACCGCGACGTTCTACTAAGACGAATTTGCACGGCCGATGCTCTAGCGGACTAATCGAAACTAACCGAATCGGCCAAATTAAGTATTCGCGCGAAAACGCGTCAGTTCAACTGGAGTACACTATCTTCCACTGGTTCGTTCCAGACGATAGTATTGTCCATCAACATCACCAGTGGGATCCATGTGTACATGGAGTGGTCTAATTATGGACCACCTAGGTGCGGACCACCCAGCGTCTGAAAGACGGACCACCCACGAAGAACTCGAAAAGCAGGCTTTTAAAAGCTTTTATATTGTCACATGAGCGTTTGCTTGCGTAATAAAACTTGAGTGAAATGTTGGCGTTAGTGATTACCTCAGAACTGTCGGCTCAAAAAAAACAACGTTTTGGTTCACCTTGGGGTCCGAGACTAGTCACCGTCAAAAAGGCGGAATCCGCGCGCCCATTTACCGAGGATGTCTTGTCCGCCACGCACGAAAACTAACAAGGGCAGCCACCTACGCATGTTTGACGATGAATAGTCTCGCACCCTTCGCCTAACAATGATCGACCATTGGGATAAACAAGTAATTGAGAGCTGATACCGAAACAAATAAGAGGGATGTGAGATCAGTCTAGCCTCACATGCACGCTTGCAAGAGTGAGAATCGAAAGCCATATGCAAATGGTGCATAAACAAAATAATTGTTTTTTAAATAGAAATGCATAGCTCATTCGTAGAACTGGTGACAACTGTTAATCCTTACAGCTTACAATCTTTAGGCAGTCGGTTGTCAACTAGAAAGTCCGCTCGCCGCTAGCGCTACGAATGAACTATATGAAAATTCACGAACAGCGTTGCTTACACAAAAGAAGCTTGCCTACAGCTAATCATATCGTAGACTCCTGCATGTGTGCTTTGCATTCAATCCATACAGCGTATTCTCCTGCATGGTGCGGCTGTACAATAGAGATCTGCATGCTGGTAGTCGTTGAAATGTAATTCGAGTCAACTAAAAAAGCTGAAATTGCTTTTCCCAGTATGTGGCTAACCTTTCTCAGAACTTTATCGCTTAAACAGGCATCGAAATCCAATTCACCCCTTCAAAATGCAGGACCGGGAACGACATCAGGTGGACCGGCACATGAGAAACGAGCCTTTATCCTTGTTTGACATATACATACTAAAAGGAATATAAAGTGTAATCTGACCGAAAAACATTCCAACGTTGACGAGCTCTGTCGACAAATTCAGTGGATTTTTAGCCCTACGGAAAACACGCCTTGCAGAATTCGCCGGAATTACTGGAGCCCAAAATCAACCAGATTGGCTTGTCAAAAACTGAACTGCGGGTTCTATTTTGGCTGCGACCACCCCCCCCCTTATTGTGCAGCACTTCGTGAGTTTCAGCATGACGTTTCAAAAGAAACATTCCATCATTGCGAGAACATCGGGATGATAACAGTGAGCATTCAGAGCTAATGAAAATACTAAAATATTAAAGTGCATGGCCGTTAAAAATTTGTGACGAATAGAAAGCGAGCCATATCATAACGATTTTACAAAAAAAGAGTTGTTACTGGGTCGAGTACAAACAAAATGACAGCTTTAGTAGCTATGTATAACACCGATAACAAATAATAAAACTTTAAAACGAACTGCAGTTGCCTTATGTTAGCATCGAATTTCTCCTTTCTAGTTAAAGGCGTATAACAAAAAAGCGATATGGTAAATGGAACGAGATAATAATATACAAGATAATAACAACAAAAAGGAATTAAACGACTCTGAAACAGAATCACAAGCCAGTTTTTCGCAAAAACTTTTTAAAAAGCAGAAGCATCACTGCTCTATGCGGAAGTTTACGAAGAGAAGAGTGAAAGAGTTGAAACACATTCGTGCGCGAGCCCGGACGTCATTTCAGGCGCAGCCTGTGCAACCGCACCGACTGCGTGGAATTTCTCTTACGACGAGCTAACGAACTTTCCAAATTACTTTCTGAATAAGAATAGAAAACGCTACTTATCATGTTTAGCGTGTATCGTGAACTTGAAGGAACGACAACAAAAGGAATAATCACCTCTCTTTGATGCGATACTCGTCCACATGGCCGTCGATCCTTGTTTGTTAGCACGCCTAATTCTCTGAAGCGCGGGCATTATCCTACATATTAAAATTAATTGCTAATATACTTACCTAGGATGCGATTCTACTATGTTACTCGATCGTAGTTCTATTTTTTTACCGCTTATTCCACATTCTTGGTCAGCGCCCGTAATATGTATTTTTATGCAGTCCACACAAAAATAGCTTGCACTTCTTGGGAAAAGACTTACGGAGATTTCATCCCCCGAAACGGTTGGAAGAGGTAGAGAGATAGATGCAGATGCAGGTCAATTTGTCGATCTGGTCGAATGAAAGCTAAATAATGAAGATGGAAAGAATGCAAACTGGAATCGCTTCTTTGCCGGTGCATTTTCGAGATTTTTTAGGGAAAGGTCTCAGAACTGGGAGTTCGGCAGTTCTTAGAGCCACTGCTAAGGAGAGTATTTAGCAGCTAGGCCAAAAGTCACCCAATTTAGTTCCGCAGAAGGTCGGATATTTCAGACATTCGGAAAACGCTGATGGCTTCTGAAGTGGGACTGGAAGTTTCACAGTCATTCATTAGACGGGAAATTCTAATCGGAGCAGAACAATATTTAATATTGCGGTGTAAATGGAAAGTCGCAAAAGAGTCCAAAATCTCGTCGGCTCACATCTGACGTGTGACGCACTCCGAAAATGCAGACGCACACTCTGTAACACAGAGTTCGAAGCATTTGGCTTCTTTCATTTTTTGCCTCGAATCGGAAGAGCGTATGAAGGTTTTTACATTATTCTAAAAAAGAATGAATGAGAAAAATGGATGGCAACAACGGAGACGGAAGTGTGCGAGTTAGAAGGAAAATTAGTGGAAAAACGATTCTTCAGAAAAATTGGAGTTTTATTACCATTTCGGCAAATTATGCGACATTCAAGTAATCATTAGAATAGAAATTTTCGCTGTGAATCCAACAACTGTAGACTTTATACTTGCAGTTGAGTTTTGAAGAGTTTCAGAGGACGCGTTTTCCTCCCGCAAGAAATTTCTAATTGCTTCAGATTTTGCTATGTCCTACGACGAAAAGCTATATAGGACCGGAAGTCGTAACTTCCGCGCGAAACCTGTATTTTTTTGGAGATTATCAAAAGTCGTGATGGCACAAGGACTGTCACGCAGCATTTTAGGTTATTTTAGAGTTGAGCTGGTGTTTTGTAGTAGGAAAGACACATTTTCTTGATGATCCATGCCAATAGATGGCATTTTTACTACGCTGTGAAACGACCGAATTTCTAGTGGTCCTGAAAGCCGTTGATTTCTTTAGCAGACGAAGATCTGTGCGCTCATGCTGGGTAATCACGAGTGAGGGTGCCGCGTCTTGTGACGTTGAGCCGATTTTTTTGGTTATTTGTTTTCTTTTGGAATTTTGTTTTTTTTTTTGTGTTCTTGTGCTCGTTTTTCACTTGTTTTATGTTAGTTTTGAACACACACTGCGTCATCGGCCATCCAACGTTCTTTTTTAAAATTAGTCTTATGTTGTGTTTGCTTAACGTACTCCTTTTCCGAATAAAAAAGGCTTGCCGGCTTCTCTTCTAGAGGTGTACACCGTGACCTTTCTAAAAACTGTTTTATTCGTTAATGATTTACAAATGTTACGATGTTGAGCGAATAGTTGTCTTATGAAATATAAAAGGCTATCAATGGAATATCGCAAACTTATACAGGGTGTTTGCCGAGCTCCCTTACCTGTAGCTACCTTCGAAATTTTACATGATCTGGCGAAATGGATCAGCATAAGGGTACGGAGTTTGGGATTTAGTGCAGAAAAGCAGGAGATTCAGAAGAAGCCGCAAACTCAGGCGATCCTGGAGATTGAGTTGACAGCCTAGAAGTCTGAGACTGAGCGGGATCTCTCTATTGAGCAGTGGACAGCGCTAGAAGCAGCAAGCAATGACCTGAGGCTGAACTAAACGCCTGTAGTGTGTAGTTGGGTAAGAAATCTAAAAGATGAATATGGAAAGATGGTGATTGAGTTAGCGGACGAATACGAAACGAACATGGACTAAGAGGTCCGAATAATATGTCTCAGTGTTTGGAATCTTCAGATTTCTGAACCTATGTGAGCATCGCTTGAGCTTACACGTATGAAAAATACGACGACATAACCTCACATATTAACAAAATAGTGATAGTTGATATCTCTAGAATCCTTTATGTAGACTATGCTGCTAGTGACAAACCACGATCTCCACGCTTTACTTCCAGACTCTTTCTCCTGTAGTGTTTCTGCATGAGCATTCCGTTCACTGATATAATCTAAGACCGAAACAGTTCCCACATTCCTCTTCCTAGGTTACCGCTGTCAGCTTGTATATTAGCATCTTCGGTTACCGTCATAATATTTAATCACACAACTGTTAACGTTTTGATGAATGGACAAACATGATTACACATGAAGTATCCATTTTCAAGTGTGAATTTGAAACAGATCCAAGAATAAAGAAAAGGTGACGTAGAAAGAGAAATGCTAATTACTTCTTTTAAAGCGTCAGCCTAACAGCAGTCCACTGATCCGGTCAATTTAATTTTCCGCACACGGTTCATCAAACAATAACTCATGGCGTCCTAGGTGAAACAGCTAGAATGCATCCGGACGATGCAGATAAACTAGATAGAAGCTAATGCCAATAATTTCGACGTATTCTGCAGCGAAGCTAGCAGAATACGTCGAAAATGTGTTGCAGCAATAGAAGGAGGCTGCACAATATGCCAAAATAAACTCATGGCGTCCTAGGTGAAACAGCTAGAATGCATCCGGACGATGCAGATAAACTAGATAGAAGCTAATGCCAATAATTTCGACGTATTCTGCAGCGAAGCTAGCAGAATACGTCGAAAATGTGTTGCAGCAATAGAAGGAGGCTGCACAATATGCCAAAATATGTCGCAGTAATAGAAAAAAACAGCAGAATGCATTAAATATGTTCCATCACAAAGATGGCCGACTAGAGAATCTGTATAAACATGCTGAACTAGCACTGATAACTAGCGCACTGAGTCAGAAATATTGCGGTAATGGTGCCTGTTTTGAAAAATTGCATGGCGTCTACACCTCTGCGATATTTGAAAACTGTGATGCCACCCCTAAAAACTGGTCTGCGTTTTGCCTTTTCTCAGCCCGTGCGACAATCGCTTGCAAGCGCGTACATGCTACATTCTTACTCTCTTTTTCGCCGACTAAGGCCAGTGAGGCGGCCGAGAGCTGGGTCGTAGTACATGGCCAAAATGGTGAAAATTAGGCTGATTCTCACAGTTTTAGCCAGTTTGGACACTACTTGTGTCTGCCCTCACCTACTTGTCCTAGTCCGCGGAAAAGAGTACAATTACGATCGCGATTACCAAAGGAGGGTTACCGCACTCTGCCCGCGCGCCAGCGTCCCGTCAGTACACCAAAACGAAACTTATCGTTTTCGAATGCCAACAAAGTTTAACAGTTCTGTACAAGTCTAGACGTTGTGTACACCTTGGAGTAACTTACAATTCAGTAAATGGAACGCGCTAAACGTTCTGGTAAGGACCCCATTTGAGCAAATTGGCTGAAATACGCGTCTTGCTGGGAAGTGTCTGAGGGTGACGGTAGGAGCTAAAGGTTGAATACTCCTTGAGGAACTACTCTTTTAAGATATTAGTAGAGTTAGCTAGTATTCAAGCCAGGGATGAAAGAACTGGCTTGTATGAGAGTTCAGTAGCAGGACTCATTACGTCTCCAGCGCTTTGTTCTTCTGCTTCTACAACTCAACGACACCTAGAACTCTCGTTCTTTTGTGACATTAAACCAAAATGAGATCAACTACTATCACACCTTTGGGAATGGTTATTGACTGCCTGAAAATGCTTCTCTGTGGCTTGACGAGAAGTGGGTGTGCACTCGTAACAACGTGTTGAATTCCGCATTTCTTTCTATCTGTTCGAAGAAATCTGGTTAGATCAATAAGATGTGTCAGCGGTATCCCGCGATCCGGAAGGAAACAGATAGCTGATCTATGTACCATGACGTTGCCAAAATATACCATTTGGTTAGGTAAGACTGTCTTCCCGGTGGTTGTTTCGGAAAAGCTTTTGCCTATAAACGGGAAGAACAAAACTCTGGCCGGTATGAATACTAACTTTTCCTATTCCTAGTGCTCACTATATACATCCTTTTTGAGAGATGCAAAGCAGTAAATGACACAGGAATCATGCTCAGATTCCTGAGTTGGAATTCTAACAAATTAGCCGGAGCAAAGCAGCTTTTTCGGGACTTGTAAGCACAAAGGAAAAGCTCGGCTTAGCACTATTCTTAGCTCTACTGTTTATTTAACTTTAGCCTACTTTTCTCATGGCTAAGCGATATCTTGAACAGTGCCACATGATTTAGTATGACACAATATCAAGAAAATAATTCAAATCTGTATGAATATTATACGTTTGCACGAACCGAAAAGTACTGTAGAAGAGAAGATACACTATATATGATTGATGCTGTATTAAATTCAAGTTATATAAAATTCTCAAGTATATATACAAACAGGTCGAAGGTATCCTCAACATGCTTCGTGCAGCCCACAGCTTGCAGATTTAACACTAGCTAGTAAGGAGCACGTTTCTAAAAAAACAGGGTTAGGGATACAACAAACATCACGATTTTAAAATATATAACGGAACTTTTAGATACATAGATGATATATTGAATGTGTTGGATAGAGGAGACATATTTGAAGGTCATATAAACGATATCTATCAAGGTAGCTTAGGTATAGAGAAAACTAATGAGGATGATAAAGGTACTAACTTCTTGGACATTACCGTCACAGCAAGAAGTAATGGAATCATAGCTAAGCTGTATAATAAAGCGGACTCCTATAGTTTTAAAGCTAACAGATTTCCTAAGTTTGATTCAAATATTCTTTTGAATATAATAACCAACAGCTACGTTGGAGAAATTATGAGAATTAGCCATACCTGCTCATTATGGATAGACTTCAAGATAGAAAGAGTTAGGTGACATTTATATATGCAGTGCTTGTAAACTGGATCATTTAATCATATCCCTCATATTTACGCTAAGAGATAGGCCTTTTATCACGCGTAAATATGACTTCGGTCCGGTGTTCATGCCTTTTATACATGACATCAGGAATTACATACCTACAACAAAGTGACCCAATAGCAAGTATACGGTAATGTAGTGGATGGCGGAAATGTTTTGAATTCAAACACTAAGGGGACCGCAGTATTTCTTATTCCTTCTATTACCTGTATGTATTACTAGTCTTTTACACTTTAATTTGTTCTACTCAGAACTTTTTT